>JANJGN010000244.1:647500-660000 GCA_026770705.1 Isurus oxyrinchus
ATTTATCCCCATATAACCATTGTTTTAGCAGACATTCCGTCTCTGCTGGAGAGATAGTCCTATAGACGTGTAAATGTTATGTCCAGTATATTTCAGTCAATCCTTTTGAAGTAGTTCTTGACATCCTCAGGTGTGAAATTCCAAAGAAGGAAGTCTTGGCATCTCCGAATTACAATCCACAGTGGAACTTTCCAGAAGCTGGTCAACTGCAATATATTAGATGTCAGGTGAACTGTGGCAAATATCTTTAGTCAGTGCCTTTTCTTATCTTTAAAAAGTCCTTGTCAAACAGTTCAGTAATTGTCCTGTCAGCCGGTGAGATTACAGATTAATATCACTCACAATCAAGTCACATCATCGTGACACCAGGTGATGCAGTTTGTCCAACTCCCCAAATCCCAGTCAGTTTTCAGCGAGTTTCTGCAGTGAGATTCCTCCCTGGGTAATGCTGTTTGTCCAACTGCTCTGGGGGATTTTGAGCTTTACGACCACTTGTTGTCCATATTGACAGAGTCTGAAACAGTGAGAAGGGCCGTCTCCCTGTCCAGTTTAAAGATTTCCCAGTGATGTGCTGACAGAGTGCGTTCTGCCATATTGGTGTTGTGATCGCAAACTGGATGTATTTTATATCAAGAAGAGCTGCCCTGCCTCACTGAGAGAGATCTGCTCACCGTCAGCTCCAGGATAAGATTCAGCAAATCACCACACAACAGAGGTTCGGCTTTCCACCTTCACCGTTTATCTCCGTTAATGGATTCTCTTTGTCAAAATGGAGCTGGAGGATAAACACTCAGACAGGGAGCTGAGCGTCTGATTCTCTAGGAAGTCAAATTAATGACTGTGGGGAATCTTGAGTGAGGTTAGGGAATGTTTGACAGGGTCAGTCATCAGTCAAAGCTCACAAAGTGGTCCCAGCTCTAAGGGAGTAAGTTTACTGGGGTTTGCAAGATGATGACATTTCTTCCCCAGGACAAAGCAGCCCATGTGATCATCACCCCATCCCGCAGGTTAAACATTCTCTGCCTCTCCCAGCAGCGCACTGTGACTGCTGTGTGTACCATCTACAGGGCGCACTGCAGCAATGTGCCAACCTCCCCTTCGACAGCACCTCCCCAACCCACCACCTCTACCACCTAGAAGGAGGGGGGCAGCAGACACAGAGGGACACCACCCGCTGCAAGTTCCCCACCAAGTCCCTCACCATCCTGAGGATGTGAAAGCTGCTAGAGAAATGAAAACTCTTGCTGATTATTTGAATGATCTGTTTAAATTCCATGATGAGGACAAGGATTTTGATCTTTAAGCATCACTTTATAAAACGAGTGTGTGGAATTAAATAGCTTTCTGGATTGAAATCCTCCAATCACAGGCCTGGAACAGGGAAACCTGGTTAGACCCCAGCGGGAGAATTGTGTCCAATTCCGGGCTCCACACTTTAGGAAGGATGTTGAGGCCTTGGAGAGGGTGCAGAGGAGATTTACTCCAATGGGACCAGGGATGTGAGACTTCAGTTAACGTGGAGAGACTGGAGAAGCTGGGATTGTTCTCCTTAGAGAAGAGAAGGTTAAGGGGAGATTTAATAGAGGTGTTAACAATCGTGAAGAGTTTTAATGGAGCAAATAAGGAGAAACTGTTTCCAGTGACAGGAGGGTTGGTAACCAGAGGGAGACAGTTTGAAGGGAATCGGTATAAGAACCAGAGGGGGAGATGAGGAGAATTTATTTTTACACAGCGAGTTGTTGTGATCTGGAACGCGCTGCCTGAAAGGGCGGTGGAAGCAGATTCAATAATAACTTTCAAAAGGAAATTGGATAAATTTGAAAATGAAAGGTTTGCGGTAGGTTAAGGGATTTCTCCCGGTGGGCTGGTCAATGTTCATCCCTCAGCCAGCAATAATAATTTAAGACAGAGATGAGGAGCAGTTGTTTCTCTCTCAGAGAGTTGTTAGTCTTTGGAATTCTCTTCCCCAGAGAGCAGTGGAAGCTGGGTCAGTGAACATATTCAAGGCTGCGTTGGACAGATCTTTGATCTACCAGGCAGTCAAAGGCTAGTTGGGGGGAGGGGGGGGCAGACAGGATAGTGGAGTTAAGATCGGCCACGATCTTATTGAATGGCACAGGAAGCTCGAGGGGGGCGAATGGACTACTCCTGCTCCGAATCCTTATGTTGTTATGTAATGCAACAGGCATCCTAATCATTTACCTTGTTCCGCTTTGTGGGATCTTGCTGTGCTCAGCTTGGCTGCCACGTCTCCTCCATTACAACAGGTCCAATGTTGCAGAAGTGCCTCATTGTCTGTAACATGTTCAGGGACTCCCTCAGTTGGTGAAAGGGGCGAGTGTGTAACCACGGCTACTGCACAAACTCACAAATGACATCCTGTGTGACTCTGACGGGGGTAAACTTTCCCTCCTCATCCTTCTCGACCTGTCTGCAGCCATTGACATGGTCGTCCACACCATCCTCCTCCAACCCCCTCTCCACTGTCGTCCAGCTGGGGGTAACTGCTCTCGCCTGGTTCCGATCTTATCTATCTAATCATAACCAGAGAATCACCTGTAATGGGTTCTCTTCCTGCTCCCACACCGTTCCCTCTGGTATCCCCCTAGGATCTATCCTTGGCCCCTCCTATTTCCCATCGACCTGCTGCCCTTCGGTGACATCTTCCTAAAACCCGGCCTTAGTTTCCACATGTACGCTGACGACACTCAGCCCCATCTCACCCCCCACCTCTCTCAACTCCCCCACTCTGAAGCGAGTAACCCCCCACCCGCCCCCCCGTGACACCCAAAGCCTGTCGGCCATCTACGAAGCAGGAAGTGTGTTTTGCGCTGATGAGCTGAGGAGTTTGCAGGGTTGACTAGGCCGGATGTAGAATTGACATTTCTGGTGCCTTGGTCAATGCTGAGTGAACAGCCCAGTTTCATTGGACATTTCACTGGTTGTATTTCTACCACCTGTCTCTACCTCTCCAGCTCTCTCTCTTCCTTTAAGAAGCTCCTTCAAGGTGGCCTCTTTGGCCCAGCTTTTGTTCACCTGTCTGACTATGTGGCTCAGTGTCCTACTTGGTTTATGTTGCTTCAGTGAACTGTCCTGAGATATTTTGTTAACGGTGCTACATAAATTTAAGTTGCTGTTGTTGAATTCTTGTTTGAACTCTGAACAATAATCAGACCCGGCCCTCAGTGGGGTCTGTAAACACCAGCCAGGTTGGAAAGTGTTCCACAGTATAAACCGCTGACAACATGAAATGAGAAAGATGGGAATCCATTTCTCAATTAGCTCTGAGAACGTTCCTGCCTCCTCAGCATGTGTGAGAGGGAGGGTTCGTTCAAAGATTAAGAGCTGAAAACCAATTCTCACTTAAACACAGATCAATAGGAAGACAGAACGAGGCTCAGAGTTGAACAGAGTAAGTTGGAAAATGGAAATAAGGCTCTGATTGATCGATAGACTCACAGCTTTCCTTCCTGGAACATTATCATCACCGTGGGAAACATTCCCCACTCCTGATGTTTGAGAAATGTTTGATGTGGAATAAATCCCTGTTGGAGAATTGAATCCGATTGATCAGTTGTCCAGTTGCGGGTGAGTTTCTGAAAGTTTTGACTTGCTGTAACTGGCATTGATCTCGGATCCTGTTACTGGGAAAACTGAATAATTCCCCACAGTCCAGAGGGTGGGATTGTGACAGGACAGGACTCTTTAATAAGCTAGAAAAGCAGAAATTCTGGAAAGATGCAGATTTAATCAGGAATGCTCTAACTGTTCCAAGAATCTTAAAGCCCAGAATGAGGCCATTTGGCCCATCATGTCTGTACCAGCTCTGCTAAAGAGATATCCAATTAATCCCACACCCCTGCTCATTCCCATAACCCTGAGAATATTTCCCTTTCATTCATATACCCAATTCCTATTGGAATGAGGTGACAACTAGAAGGACAGTGCAGGAGCAGGAGGAGACTATTCAGCCCCTCAAGCCTGTTCCACCAGGTAATTGGTTCATGGTTGATCTGTATCTTGACCCCATTTCACTGCCTTTGCTTCAAATCCCTTTCTCTGTGCCATTCAGCCCTTGTGCAGTGGGAGAAAATCTCCCCTCTGACATGGGAGGTCATGGGTTCAAGGGTTCAGAGAGGAGTTAAACCGAGGCTATGCTGGTGCCTCGGTTGAAGATAGAAGATCTGACGGTCACTATTGGAAGAAGAGCTGAGGAGATTTCCCCAGCATCCTGGCTCAAGCAACATCATTAAAAGATTTATCCACATTGGTGTTTATGGGATCTTGCTGTGTACCAATTGACTGTCACATTTCAACAGCAACAAGTTTGTATTTCGGTAGCATCTTTAATATAATAAAATATCCAAAGATGCTTTACAGCAGTGTTCAAAAGCAAAATTATATCCCAAAGCAAAGAGTTATTTGGGCAGGGTGAGGAAAAGCTTGATGGAAGACGGGACATGTAAGGAGCCTCTGAAAGGAGGAGAGAGAGGGGAAGAGGTGGAGAGGTTTAAGGGAGGAATTCCAGAGTTTAGGGCCCAGGCAGCTGAAAAGATGTCTGCCAATGGTGGAGCAATTCGAATCCCCTCAAGAGGCCAGCATAAGATGAGCAGAGAGATGTCAGAGGGGTTTAGGACTGGTGGAGATCGCAGAGACAGGGAGGGGAGAGAACATGGTTGGATTTGAAAACAAGGATGAGAATTTTAAAGTTGAGCCGCTGCCTAGCCAAAAAGCACAGGGGACGTGGGTGAACTGTGTTTGGTGGGGGTTAGGAGATGGGCAGCTGAGTTTTGGACGAACTCAAACTTTTGCATCCTCCATTTCCCAGATTTACTGTAGCTTCACTTCTAAAGTACCTGATTGGCTGTGAAGCACTTTGGGGTGTTCTGAGGTGGTGAAAGGCACAATAGAAATGCAAATTTGTTTCTTTCTCTCTTATATTCGAGCTCCTGATTCTGCAGGAGGCCTTTTCTACAAAGTGTCTGAGATCAAAACCTTTCCCTTTCCAGCAGTCGATGCGAAATCTCTCTGAATTAAATGATTTCCATTGTCAGGATTTGTTCACTGAGGATGATAAAGTTCTTTGTAGACACAGAAACAAAGCTCCCTCCGATCTCCAGTATCCTAGCACGCTCAGATTACACATCATATATTCCGATATGATGACAGTTTAATAAATTGGTCACGGAGGAAGCACAGATTGAAAGATTGTAAATGTTCCAGACACAGGGCTTAACGTTTCTGTTAACTCAAAGCTGCTATTTTATTCTCACTATCCAATTAGCCAATGGCCAGGGTCAGGGGTCAGTGTGATCTAAACAAGGCCAATAAATGAAAGCAGTCTCAGTGACTGAGACACAAATATATATTCAGTCTGTGTGATACCTCAGAGAGAATCCAACCTCCCCTCATTCTACCCATGGAAGATCTGAAACTCAGGATTGAAAGCAAGTGATTCGAGAGCTCCTGACGAAAAGGTGACCTTTCTCAAACAGTACGAGGGAGAGACTGGGAACTGACATTACTCCCCACCAGCACGCTGGGTTGATGGGATAGAGAGAGAGAAACTGTTCCCACTGGTGGGGAGAGATGAGGACAAGGGGAGAGAAACTTAAAATCAGAGGCAGGGCTTTGAGAGAGAATTTAGAAAACATTCACTTACACAGAGGACGGTAGCAATGTGACACTCTCACCAGCAGAGAGCAGTAGATATTGGGGATCTATTAATAACCTGAGATTGACAGGTTTTTACCAGCCAATCATATCATGGGATATAGAGTGAAGGTGGGTAAATGGAGTCTGGATACAGATCAGCCATGATCTCAATGATTGGTGGAACATGTTGGAGGGGCTGAATGGTCTCCTCTTGTTCCAGTGTTGTATTTACTAACAGCAAAAAGCAAGATTGATGGCCACTTGGGAGTATTAATATTCAATATTTCTCCAGTGAGGGCGGGATTACACATAATGAGGATTAAAGGGAATGAAATGGAGCACAACATTAAACTAACAGAGTGTGAGTCTCAATCCTCAGGGAGATTAAAATAAAGAGAGGGTGGAATGAATGTCTCTGTGAAAGAATAAAGTGCAGAAAGAGAATGAATGGAATTAAATCCTGACTGAGGAATCTCCAGCTCAGAGATTTATTGGTCTGATTATCACCCTCTCTCGTCGACTGGATTGCTCATGTCTGGAATTCAGTTATAGGACAGGATCAAACAACAATAACTTGTATTTATATAACGCCTTTCACTGAGGAAATCATCCCAAGGTGCTTCATAGGAGCAGAAATCAGACAAAAACCTGCCACCAAAGCACATTGGAAGATGTTAAGGCAGGTGAGCGAAGGCCTGGTCAAAGAGGCAGGTTTTAAGGAGCATCTTAAAGGAGCTGAGAGAGGTGGAGAGGTTTAGGGAGGGAATTCCTGAGCTTAGGGCCCAGGAAGCTGAAGGCACGGCCGCCAATGGTGGAGTGAAGGGTGTGGGGGATGGACAAGAGGCCAGAGTTGGAGAAACAAAGAGATTTTGGGTGGCTGTAGGGCCCACAGGGAGATCTGTTCCCCCTGACACTCCCGGAACGGGCCAGTGAAATCCCAGTGTTGCTCTTGTTCATCCTCCATATTCCCACTCGGTTAATGTAAAATCTGATTGGTTGAGGGAGGAAGGTAAATCAGGGAGGTCTCTCTGCCCATCTTCCAATAGGGAAACAGATGGATTTCCATTGGCTGGTGTCTTTTTGCCCCATGATGGTGATTGGCTGCAGGAGCTCGGAGTTTGGGGAAGGAACTTTTCTACCTTTGATGAGATGTTTAAGAGAAGCCACTTATTGAGCTGTCCTCCAGTCGACTGCTTCCTGCACTGAGCTGAGCAAAGTCCTGCTCTCTATCCCATTACTGTCAGCTCCAACTCATCCTGAACACTTCACCTCACTTCACGCTCTGACACCAGGCAGATGAACAAGCTCATCCCCAGGCCTGGGCTTCAGACAGTGAGTAACAAGGACAGCAAATCATTGCACTCAAAACATCACAACCCAAGGTTATTATCATCACAAATTAAATCAGTCACCTTGAGAGGAAATAATGTGGCTGCTGAGGGCTGGAAGATGAAGGCATTAATGGTTTAACACCCGTTAGATTTAATCTGGTCGATTCAGTGGGACAAGTTGGGGCAATGGTTTAATAATTGAATGTTCTGTTAATTGTTGCCGGTGATGAAGGGAATCCCAGATAAGGTCTTCATTCTAATATCCATCTGTACGTCAGTCAAACAGACGATGGGGTTAAGCAGAGTGATGTCCCACATCAGCCATGATTTTATTGAATGGTGGAGCAGGCCTGATGGGCTGAATGGCCTAGTCCTGCTCCTAAGTCCCATGTTCCTATGTCGCACTGAAACTCAGCACTGATTCTGCAGCCAGTCTCCCAGGCATGAAACTGTGGGACACTCTCACTTCTTAAGGTGGGTATGACTGTCTACCCTCAATCTCTGTAACCTCCTCCAAACCTACACACCTCCCTATCTCTGTAACTTCCTCCAAACCTGCACCCCTCCTTATCCCTGTAACCTCTTCCAAACCTACACCCCTATCTCTGTAACCTCCTCCAAACCTACATTCCTCCCTATCTCTGTAACCTCCTCCAGCCCCCACGCCCCCTGAGATCTATGCTGTCCATATTTCTGGATTCCTGCACATCCCTGTTTTTAATCCCTCCACCATTGATGGCCGTATCTAAAACTGCCGACTCCCTGAGTTCTGGAATTCTGTCGCTGATCCTCTCCACCTCTCTCTGCCTCTTTAAGAGGCGAGCTCTTTGATGCTGAGAGTCAGTTGAAAATTTCGAATGAATTTTGATCGGTTTTTGTTTGGCAAATGTATTAATGGATATTGAAGCAAGATGGTGTTAAGATTCAGGTCAGCCTTGGTCTCACTGAATGATGGAACAGGCTCGAGGGCTGAATGGCCTCCTCCTGTTCCTATGTTTCTATATTGTTTGTGGGATCTTGCTGTGCTAAAATTGGCTGCCACGTTTCCTATATCAAAACAGTGACAGCTCTTCAAACCATTTCATTGGGTTTGGGATGTCCTGAAGTGGTGACGGGCACCATAGAAACATAAATGTTTCTTTTTTATAATTCAAGAAGATTATTTTAAATCGACAAACCACAGAATTCTCCAGTCTGCCATTTTCCCCTCAAGCCCTTCACTTTATAATAGTTTGGTGAATAGGAATGTATCTCTGGTTAAAGTGTCATATTGCTCTTTGTCATCTTTATTGTAGTGTTTCTGTGCAGTGACTCTTGTGTTATGAAACCGAGGGGACAGACTGGAATCTGTGAAGCTATTAAACCAGCACTGACACAGTCTCTGAGCAGACAGTCAGCACACAGACCATAATACCAGGCAGTGATAACAGTCCCCTAAATAAACCTCAGCCTCACACCGCCTGTTAAATAATGGAAAGGGTCATCAGAAACAGGAAAAATCAGGCAAAGCCAGCAATAATTTCCCCCAGTCATTAAAAGGACAATCGTGGTGATAACATTACAGATCCTGAGTGTGCTCAGTGAGAAAAATAAAGGATGAACCACAGCAGAAAGTGAATTGTCTGTGAGTCGCCTCACAACCTGTACAGAGCTCCTGTCACAATGAGTGGGGGGTTTAATTGCATTGTAAAGTGAGACAATTGCTCGGGTTAGTCAGCACAATTCTTCCTCCTGTGAGGATTCAGCCCCATTCTCTCCTCCTCGCTGACTTTGGGACATCACGTTGGGCTGTAGTCTGTCGTTAATGAGGGGTCGGTGACTCTCTGATCACCCAGCCTGAGGCTGAGGCAGTGACAGGGCCCATTAATGAGTGAGATTCACTGCTCACAGCCCAGAATCTTCACACTCCTGTTAACAACACTGGAACAGGAACAGACCATTCAGCCCGACAAGCCTGTGCTGTCCCTTTGAAAGAACGATCCAAATGGACCAACATCCCTGCCCTTTCCTCTTAACCGTGCAATTTGTCCCCTTCAAATAATTACCCAATCTCCACTTTAAGTTTGCGATTGAATCTGTTTCCACTGCCCTTTCAGGCCGTGTGTAACAGATCACAACAACTCACTGTGTAAAATTACTTTTCCTTATGTTACCTCTGGCTCTTTTACCGATTCTCCTCAATCTGTGTCCCTCTGGTTCCCGATCCTCCTGCCGCTGGAAACAGTTTCACATTATTTACTCTGTCAAAACCCCTCATGATTTTGAACGCCTCGATTAAATCTGTTCTTAACCTTCTCTGCTCTAAGGAGATATTTCTCGCTGCAGGATTTTGCGGAAATGTTTCGGAATAATTACTGCTCCTTCCTGACCTCACAATCTCGAATTCTCCGCCCTGGAACCAAACTCTGGGAATCAATTCCAGCGATTAGAGACCCTTTCCCAGAGATTCCAGGAATTGGGAAAGTGATGCTGATCACTGGGAGCTTATTCAAATTCAAATCTTTCTGACACAAAGTTAACCTTTGAGAAGACAAGATCGCTTCCACAATCCTCTCCCCATCCCATGTCACTGAAATGTGCTGTAACCTGAGAGTTCATGTTCCTGAACAGATCGCTCCACTCACCACCCCTCAGCCCAGTGACAAGGTCAATTAGTTCAATAAATCTGGAATAAGAATCCAGTCTGAGGAATGGTGACCATGAAACTGCCGGAATGTTGTAAAATCCCATTGAGTTTCCTCATGTCCGTCATGAGGGTAATTTGCCAGGGTAACCCAGTCTGATCTGTGTAGAACTCCAGACACACTGCACACTCACTTGTTTCTTAACAGCCCTCTGGAATGTCCTGGCAAGTTACACAGTTCAGGGCAATTAGGGATGGTTAATAAATGCTGGCTTTGCCACCAACACCCACGTTCTGTTACTGAGTAGAAAGGACAGTAAAAAACAGTTACATTTCTATAGCACTGCACTGTCAGAGGGTCAGTACTGAGGGAGTGCTGCACTGTCAGAGGGTCAGTACTGAGGGAGTGCTGCACTGTCAGAGGGTCAGTACTGAGGGAGTGCTGCACTGTCAGAGGGTCAGTACTGAGGGCTTGCGGCACTGTCAGAGGGTCAGTACTGAGGGAGTGCTGCACTGTCAGAGGGTCAGTACTGAGGGAGTGCTGCACTGTCAGAGGGTCAGTACTGAGGGAGTGCTGCACTGTCAGAGGGTCAGTACTGAGGGAGTGCTGCACTGTCAGAGGGTCAGTACTGAGGGAGTGCTGCACTGTCAGAGGGTCAGTACTGAGTGAGTGCTGCACTGTCAGAGGGTCAGGACTGAGGGAGTGCTGTGCTGTCAGAGGGTCAGGACTGAGGGAGCGCTGCACTGTCAGAGGGTCAGGATTGAGGGAGCGCTGCACTGTCAGAGGGTGAGTACTGAGGGAATGCTGCACTGTCAGAGGGTCAGGACTGAGGGAGTGCTGTGCTGTCAGAGGGTCAGGACTGAGGGAGCGCAGCGCTGTCAGAGAGTCAGTACTGAGGGAGTGCTGCACTGTCAGAGGGTCAGGACTGAGGGAATGCTGCACTGTCAGAGGGTCAGGACTGAAGGAGTGCTGCGCTTTCAGAAGGTCAGGACCGAGGGAGCGCTGCGCTGTCAGAGGGTCAGGACTGAGGGAGCGCTGCGCTGTCAGAGGGTCAGGACTGAGGGAGTGCTGCACTGTCAGAGGGTCAGTACTGAGGGAGTGCTGCACTGTCAGAGGGTCAGTACTGAGGGAGTGCTGCACTGTCAGAGGGTCAGTACTGAGGGAGTGCTGCACTGTCAGAGGGTCAGTACTGAGTGAGTGCTGCACTGTCAGAGGGTCAGGACTGAGGGAGTGCTGTGCTGTCAGAGGGTCAGGACTGAGGGAGCGCTGCACTGTCAGAGGGTCAGGATTGAGGGAGCGCTGCACTGTCAGAGGGTGAGTACTGAGGGAATGCTGCACTGTCAGAGGGTCAGGACTGAGGGAGTGCTGTGCTGTCAGAGGGTCAGGACTGAGGGAGCGCAGCGCTGTCAGAGAGTCAGTACTGAGGGAGTGCTGCACTGTCAGAGGGTCAGGACTGAGGGAATGCTGCACTGTCAGAGGGTCAGGACTGAAGGAGTGCTGCGCTTTCAGAAGGTCAGGACCGAGGGAGCGCTGCGCTGTCAGAGGGTCAGGACTGAGGGAGCGCTGCGCTGTCAGAGGGTCAGGACTGAGGGAGTGCTGCACTGTCAGAGTGTCAGTACTGAGGGCGTGCTGCGCTTTCAGAGGGAAGTCAGGACTGAGGTTGCGCTGCACTGTCAGAGGTTCAGGACTGAGGGAGCGCGGCACTGTCAGAGGGTCAGTACTGAGGGAGTGCTGCACTGTCAATGTTGCCATCTTTCAGATCAGATGTTAAGCCAAAGCTATTTGCCCTCACAGGTGTATGTAAAAGATTCCATGGAGCAGTAAACAGCCCCAAACACACACACAGACACAGATGCACACACTCTGACACACACACACAAAAACTCACAGATAGTCACATAAGCAGACTCACAGAAACACATTCACATGGTTACACAAACTCACACGACTATTCCCACAGACACTGTAAACTGGCAGGGAAACAGGTTTATTGTCTAATGAATAAAGATGTTTGGCTCATTCACAGGAGCTTGTGTAAACTCTCCGGAGCAGCTCATCCATCCCAGGAAATATTCATGAGGATCAGTTTGAGGTTCCAGAAAGATCACATGAGGCAGGAGAGATTCTCATTTCCAATATCCTCTTTAAACAAGTTTTCACTGTGATGTGCAGATTTAAATGTCACTCAGATCAATCTGTTTGTCTCAATATTGCTGCTGGTTTCATTTTGCTATTGGCGGTTTGTGCTGAGTTGGAGATGTCTCTGGGTAAAGATTGCCCCCTTTCGATGTTCCTGTCTCCCATCGTTGGGCATAAAACCCCAATAATCCAGGAAGATGATCACAGAATTGGAAAGAGCAGCAAGTGTGGAATGTCTCTGTTCTAGTGTTGTGGTGTTTACAGAATCACAGAATCTTACAGCACAGAAAGAGGCCATTCAGCCCATCGTGTCTGTGCTAGTTCTTTGAATGAGCTATCCAATTAATCCCACTCCTCTACTCTTTCCCTATAGTCCTGCAAATATTTCCTTTTTCACATATTTACCCAATTCCCTTTTGAAAGTTATTATTGAATCTGCTTCCACCGCCCATTCAGGCAGCGCGTTCCAGATCACAACAACTCGCTGTGTAAAAATAAATTCTCCTCATCTCCCCCTCTGGTTCTTATACCGATTCCCTTCAATCTGTGTCCCTCTGGTTATTGACCCTCCTGTTACTGGAAACAGTTTCTCCTTATTTACTCTGTCAAAATGCTTTATGATTTGGAACACCTTCATTGTCACAATGATATGACTTGATCATGACTGATATTTACCTGTATTCTCACCACTGACCAAACGTATACTGAACTGTTTAAAAAGGACTTTTTACAGATAAGAAGACACTGACTA
>JANJGN010000244.1:665000-810299 GCA_026770705.1 Isurus oxyrinchus
GGATGAGATGTATCTCAGGCTGTTGGGGGGGGGTCAAGGAAAGGGATATCAGGGGTCAGTATTTTCAAATCCTCTCTGGCCACAGGTGAGGTTACAGAGGACTGGAGGATGGATAACGTTGTCCCATTATTAAATAAGGGAGGAAGGGATAGACCAGGAAATTACAGGCCAGTCAGTCTAACCTCAGTGGTGGGGAAATTACTGGAAATAATTCCGAAGGACAGAATATATCTGCACTTGGAGAGATTTGGATCAACCAGGGATAGTCAGCATGGATTTTTTAAGGGAAGGTAATATTTGACAAAATGATCCAATGTTTTGAGGATGTAACCAGGAGTGTTGATGAGGGCGATGTATTTGATGTGGTCTACATGGACTTTAGCAAGGCTTTTGATAAGGTCCCTCATGGTCAAGAAAGTAAGAGCCCATGGGATCCAAGGCAAATTGGCTGAGAAGCAGGAAACAGAGGGTGATGGTAGAGGGATGTTTCTGTGACTGGGAGTCTGTTTCCAGTGGGGTTCCGCAGGGCTCGGTGCTGGGGTCCTTGCTGTTTGTGATGTACGTATATAATTTGGACTTAAATGTCAGGGGTATGATCAAGAAGTTCATGGATGACACGAAAATTGGTGGGTGGTAAATAGTGAGAAGGATAGCTGTAAACTGCAGGAGGATATCAATGGACTGGTCAGGTGGGCAGAGCAGTGGCAAATGGAATTCAACCCAGAAAAGTGTGAGGTAATGCACCTGGGGAGGGCTAACAAGGCAAAGGATTACACTCTGAATGGTAGGACCCTGGAAAGTACTGAAGATCAGAGGGACCTTGGTGTGCATACCCACAGATCCCTGAGGGTAGCAGGGCAGGTAGATAAGGTGGTTAAGAAGGCATATGGGATACTTGCCTTTATTAGCCGAGGCATAGAATACAAGAGCAGGGAGGTTATGCTGGAACTGGATAAAACACTGGTTAGGCCACAGCTGGAGTACTGTGTGCAGTTCTGGTCACCACATTATAGGAAGGATGTGATTGCACTGGAGAGGGTGCAGAGGAGATTCACCAGGATGCTGCCTGGGCTGGAGGGTCTGAGCTATGAGGAAAGATTGGATAGACTGGGGTTGTTTTCCTTGGAGCAGTGAAGGTTGAGAGGGGACCTGATAGAGGTGGATACGATTATGAGGGGCATAAATAGGGTGGATAGGAAGACACTTTTTTCCATTGGTAGAAGCATTGATAACCAGGGGGCATAGATTTAAGGTAAAGGGGAGAAGGAAAAAAGGGGAGTTGAGGAGAAACATTTTCACCCAAAGGGTGGTGGGGATCTGGAAATCACTGCCTGAAAGGTTGGTTGAGTCAGAAACTCTCATAACATTTAAGTATTATTTAGATATTCACTTGTGTTGCCAGAGCCTCCAGGATTATGGGCAAAGTGCTGGAAAACGGGATTAGTGCAGTCAGATCTTTGTTTACCGGAGCAGACATGATGGGCCGAATGGCTTCTTTCTGTGCTGTCGACGTTTATGAGTCTGTGAGTCTGTGAGGATCTGTAAATAAAAGATATACACCAATAAATCCAATAGGGGAATTCAGGAGAAACCTCTTTACCAGAGAGTGTTTCAGGGGATCGTTTAGAATTATGGGGAAGCTGGATAAACACATGAGGGGGAAAGGAATAGATGGATAGACTGACAGGAGGAGATGAAGGGGAGGTTCGTGTGGGGCATTAACACCAGCTCAAAGCAGTTGGGCCGAAAGGCCTGTTTCTGTTCTGTGAATTCTGTTTATATTTGAATGATTCCAACACACCACTCATTCCCTCAAGTGTCTCCGATCAGCCTCGGAGTGACAATTGGGATTGGATTTGTTGAGAAAGCAGACGGGAGAATGTGATCAGTTCACAGAAACAGCAGCTGAACATGGAAATATATTCACAGGGGAATGTGCAATCATACGTCAGCTGCTGAAAGAGAGATTGTACTAAGTGTGTTCATTACAAACTCCAGACACGCTCAACAACCCATAATTAGTCTTCAGCGCTGTAACATTATCCTGTCAGTGTTATTACTTTATTACATGGTTCATTTTAATGGATAAAAACAGTGATTTAAACTGCGTTCCCTGAATCACTCAGTAAGGGGACTCAGAACAATAGTGACTGGGCCAACAGGAGGCTCATGGCCCTGATCTCAGTTCACCCGTAGCCCAGGCCCAAAGGCTGGGGAAGGCCCATCATTTGCTGCTGTGCTTTCAGTCTCGAATCTTTGTGTTAAATCAATGAGCCTCAGCCACAGGCTTTGGGCCTGTACAAAGAACCAATTGGCAATCACTAGGTGCTGGTTAGAGTGAGCTGGAGACCAGGCCCCAGAGTTAAAGGTACCTCAACTGAGATTTCATTTATGAAAATGTCAATAACGTTGAGAAATCTGAAATTACACCCCTCGACTGAGTTTCTGTGAGCGAGTAAGATCTCAGATTTCCTTCCAATGGTCGGGTAGAGTCACTCACGGGAAAGGAGAAGCTTTTATTTAACATTCTCCGCATGTTCATCATTGATTTTTATCTCCCGTGTGACTGTTTAATCCCCAAGTTAGTAAAAAGTCACAGAATATAATTGTAATGTGATAGAATTAGACTGTACTAGAAGCATAGATACATCGAATGATACAATACAGTAGGAGGCCACTGACCTTCAGAGATGAGGCAAAATCTTTTCACTCAGAGGGTCGTGGGTCTTTGGGACTCTCTTCCTGAAAAGATGGTGGAAGCAGAGTTTCTGAATATTTTTAAGGCAGAGGTGGATAGATTCTTGGGAAGCAAGGGGGTGATAGGTTATCGGGGTGGGTGGGATGCCGATTTCAGATTGCTATCAGATCAGCCATGATCTTATTAAATGGGGAAGCAGGCTCGAGGGGCTGAATGGACTACTGCTCCTTGTTCGTATATTTGTATTTTCAATCTGTGACCCTTTGGTTACTGACATCCCTGCCACTGGAAACAGTTTCTCCTTATTTACTCTATCCAAAATCTTCACGATTGTTACCACCTCTATTAAATCTCCCTTAACCTTTCTGCTCTAAGGAGAACAATCCCAGCTTCCCCAGCCTCCCCACATTAACTGAAGTCCCACATCCCTGGTCCCATTGGAGCAAATCTCTTCCGCACCCTCTCCAAGGCCTCAACATCCTTCCTAAACTGCGGAGCCCGGAATTGGACACAATCCTGCCGCTGGGGTTTAACCAGTGATTTATTGATGTAACACAAAGAGAGTAAATAAGGAGAAACAGTTTCGGTAACCAGAGGGACACACGTTGAAGAGAATCAGTCAAGGAACCAGTGGGAGAGGTGAGGAGAATTTTGTTTTACACAGTGAGTTGTTGTGATCTGGAACGCGCTGCCTGACCGGGCGGTGGAAGCAGATTCAATAATAACTTTCAAAATGGAATTGGATAAATACTTTGGGACATTTTGCAGGGTTATAGGGAAAGTACAGGGTGTAAGACTAATTGGAGAGTTTTTTTCAAAGAGCTTGCACAGGCACAATGGGCTGAATGGCCCTCCCTCAATGACAATACAATTGTACTGTAATCAAACTGATGGATAGACTGTGGGGAATGGACAATCATTATTGAATTGGTTCCTGGGAAGGCGCTGAGCTAAACCCCTGTATAGTTTGAGCTGTCACAATGAACAAAGCATCAAGGTCATTGTTGTAACCAGGGGCTTGTCTCAAATACACAAGTTAGTGTGAAGAGTTTGGTTTCTGGGAGAAAGAATGGGGAGGTAGGCCGCAGCCTCTACTCCCAGTGCTGGGTGAAATATTGGATTCAGTGGAGTCGTGTGTAATTGTTTGTTGCTTTGGATACAGCAACACACATTGTGATATTGTTAAACACTCCCCCAGTTCTATTAGATTCTATGAATCTGACCAAGTTCCCTTTGGGACAAGTTCCGTTCCCGGCCTGTTGTTGTGTTGGGTGAATGTTGCAGCTAATTGGCTGTTTTCTGTGTTGTTCTCAGTGGGATCCATCTCCACAGACTGGGCTGGCCCTGTCCCCAGGAGAAACGGCCCCTGGATCTGTGAGTTCATTCACCCGCCCCGAACATCTCCCTGTTCAGGTCAGAATGTGTTGAGATAAACACCGTTTATTGAGCAGACCGATGGATAAAACAATCAGAGACATTCCAATGGGGGCCGGGGACAATGGAGATCACTCAATCCTGATTCTCTGATATTCAGAGAGTCTGAAAACACAGGGATCAGAGAAAAGGAATCCCTCAAAATCCAGCACCACAAACCATCGGCCCAATGACTGGGAATTGGTGCATTAACCCCATCTCCCTCACTATCCCTCACACTGTCACCTCAGTATTAACCCCACCTCTCTCACTATCCCTCACACTGTCACCTCAGTATTAACCCCACCTCCCTCACTATCCCTCACACTGTCACCTCAGTATTAACCCCACCTCCCTCACTATCGCTCACACTGTCACCTCAGTATTAACCCCACCTCCCTCACTATCCCTCACACTGTCACCTCAGTATTAACCCCACCTCCCTCACTATCCCTCACACTGTCACCTCAGTATTAACCCCACCTCCCTCACTCTCCCTCACTCTCACCCCAGTGTTGGGAAGCCCTGAGTATGTGATCAATGTTCTCTGTATCAGGAGGATGGCGATGTCTGCAATTCAGAGAGTGTATGTCACAGTTTGGGGGCATTTTACTCTGGTTCTGGTTTAGTTTGGTGAGACCACTCAGCTCTGTGAACAGGTTCCATGGCCCCTACAATCTGGAGTGAGCTGTTTCCGGTCCAATCTCTAGTTAGATGACAGCTGGACATGGGGCTGCTCAGAGAGATCGTCCCTCTGCTCAGCAGCAGCTGATACAGGGCCTGGGGACAACACACCAATGCAATGGCCACGTCTGTAACAAAGGAGATTGGAGATTACACCTCACCGAGTCCTTCAGGTACCTTGCTCTAAGAGGGTGTTGGCAACCATGGACTGCCATAGGTTTGGTCCATGATTATACTTGGCAAAGTACTGCAGTGCTTTGTCAATGCCTTGTGCAGTATGGCTGATCAGGAAACTCTCCCGTTCTTACCACCTATCGTACCAGGCTCATTGGAAGGATTTCCAGGCTGATAATCGACCTGTTTGGCCACATTATGAAAATGCCTTCCATCACCATCAAGTCCTGAAACTGGAATTGAACCCAGAATTCACAAGACCACAAATCTTCCAACTTTGAGTCACCAATTGGATTATTTTATTGATGGTGACACTTCATTGCAATATTTAAACCAGATTATTTTTGTCAAAGGTTTTCATCTTACACTCATCAGGACCATAGCAGGAATACCAATGTCAGGGGAGCAACACCTTGATACTGTACGTTGAGTTCCATGAGAAATGATTAGACACTCTACAGCCTTCCGGACTGAATATTGAGTTCAACAACTTCAGACCATGAACTCTCTCCTCCATCCCCACGCTCTTTTTGATCCCTTTATTCAAATATTTACTTTTAAATTCTTATATGTATATTTTTTCCCACCTATTTTTATTATTATTATTTAAAAAAATTATTTCCATTTTTGTTCATTGTTTAATCCCCTCCTTTTAGCCCATTCCAATCTTTTCTCCCACCCCGTCCCCTCTCCCCAACCCACCCCCACCCGGGTCATCTATCACTTGCTCATTCTGCTTTCTACTCTTAATATCCTCATTAGTGCCTCCTTTAGCCAGTATCACCACCGTCAACAGCCCTTCGACCTTTTGTCTATGACACCTTTGGCAATCTCTCCTTTGCCTCCACTGGCCCTCTACCCAGCTCTACCTCCTAACCCCTCAACCAGCTAATATTTCACTTCATTTTTATTTCTCTTTAGTTCTGAAGAAGAGTCAGACGGACTCAAAACGTTAACTCTTTGTCTCCACAATTGCTGTTGGACCCGCTGAGTTTTTCCAGCAATTTTTGTTTACGTACGCACTTTGCACCTGTTTTAGCTAAACAAAATAAGCGATGGCCAATCACTGGTTCATTCCTCAGGGCAATGCCTTGACCAATCAGAATCAAGCTGCCTGGTTTAATTTTCGAATGATGCTTGGCAGGTAACTGTCAGCTACCATTAGCTGGTGCCTTTTCCATGGCAATGCCTCTACCAATTAGAGTCCACTTGCCAATCAATCAGCACTCTTTTCTCATATAGTATAACTTGTTGTTTCCCTTGACATTGGTATCCTTGCAAACCTGTCCTGATGAGTGCAAGATGAAAAGCTTTGACAGCATGTCTCTTTTTCAGTGATACTCAAGGTCTGTATTACCAAACAACTATTGGTTTATTTTACATAAAACACAAAAATAAAAGAGAGATTTTCTTTTACAAGGTGAAAGCAGAGAGAAAGAGACAGAGAGGGAGAATGAGGGAGAGAGTGAGAGAGATGGAACCCTCTGCGGTTGCTTCTCTTATGTTGACAGACTGGGACTTGGTGCATTAAGATGTCAATCACAGTGACTGCTCTGCCGTGCAAGGTTCAGCTCTGATGGGGAAGCAGCAGGTCCCCAAATCTCTGTGTCAGCTATAAATCCCTGCAGTGTCACCGGAATGGAAGGGCATCTGAGTTCTGTTCCTTTCATGAACCTCCCACAATGACCCTTCTAACCTCTGTAGATCGACTGTACCCAGAGACAGAAAGCGGAAACTTGAAACCTTCCTCTTTCCAGGAATAATTCAAACCTGAAAATCTCCAATCCTGTGGACACTGACCCAAAGGTATCTCCCACATTCAAACCAGATTATGTGGTCAATGAATTAATTGTTCTTTGTGGGATCATGCTGTGTACCAATTGCGATGTTTCCTACATGCCAACTGTATTTATCCTTCTGGTCAAGCAACGTTTTGACTTTAAAATTCTTATCCTTGTCTTCTGTAGAAATTCTGTTTTATTTAATGTGTAATGTACCTTTAAGAATGATACTTGCTAAGGAAGATCACGTGATCTGTCATGGCACAAACTACCTCAACAGACAGTGTAGAGATAGAGTTGGAGTTGAAAGCACGCATGTAGTTGCTGCTGAGTGTATTGTAAATAAACTTAATGTTTCCACCCAAGAAGTGTCTGCAGATCAACTCTATCAATAGCAGCAACATGGTCACCCTACAACAAACTGGTGATGAAGATAAAACAGGATTGAACAGAAGAAATCAAGTTAGACAGAAATCGGCACTGCACCTCACCCAGTGATTGTAAGTAGCAAGCTCCGTTAGAATTGAAGAAGTTATTCTCTCTCAAGATACCACAATTTGGGAGAATTGATCCTTTTCAACCAGCCACAGACAATTGGTCCCATTATGTAGAACACCTCACGTTCCTTTTTGAAGCAAATGAGATTATAGGCTAAGAGAAGAGGCAAGTGATCCCCTTGAGTCCTTGTGGGAGCAAAACCCACTGTTTGACATAGTTTGACAGTGTCCAGTGCCTCAGATTTTGAAGAGTTTTGATGAATTGGTGGACCTCGTGAAGGGGCATTTTCAACAGAAGCCCTCAGTCACAATGTGGAGGTTCAGGTTTAATTCAGCAAATAAAGCCCTGGGTGAGACAGTTGCATGTTATGTGGCAAACGTGAAGCAACTAATGGAACATTGTGAGTTCGGTACGACTCTAATGCTGTTCTCTACATCAGGCAGGAAACCCCAGCAAAAAAAGTTCACAAGAAAGCGAGACTCTGCCGGGAAGTGGGAAACAGCCGCCACTCGCCGAAGAGTAAAGAAAAATAACTTAGCAGCAAAAACAAAGAATAATTTTAATATAGGTGGAAACAATTAGTCTTTTAGCGAATGGCAGTTTAAAAATATCGATTGCTACTGTTATCACAGAAATGGACACGAGGCAGTGCATGAAGGATTGAAACAGGCTGGTAAATGAAAGAAGAAACCCAGTGAAATCTACAATGTAGAAGAGCCTGAAACAACAAATTCAGACATTTACTCGTTGTTTAATCTGAAAGTTAGAAAGACAGAACCAATATTTGTCACAGTGAAAGTAAATGGCAGACCTGTTAGAATGGAAGTGGACACAGGAGTTTCACTGCAGTAATTGGGGAACATACCTTCAGATATTTAAATAATGGTGAACATCAATTAAGCTTAGAACAAACAGCTGCCAAACTAAAAACAAAAACAGGTGAAGTAAAAGGCATAAGCAGAGTAAGTGTCCAATATGGAAGGCAATCGGCTCAGCTACCCGTGATGGTGGTAGCAGGTGAAGGGTCAAGACTCCTGGGTGAAGTTGGTTAAAAGTAATTAAGTTAGAATGGGCTGATATTTTCCAGTTGAGAGCAAGTGGGCTACCAGAACTACTTAGAAAGTACACCATCATCTTCAAGGACGCACTGAGGGAAATTCAGGACCTGCAGACAAGGATTCATGTGGATCTGAAAACAACCCCTCGCTACATGAAGGCGAGACCGGTGCCATATACCCTGAGAGAAAAAGTCAACATTGAGCTGAACAGACTAAAGAAACTGAGCGTTATGCAACCTGTTCAGTTCTCAGTGTGAGCAGTACCCATTGTCACTGTCCTGAAACCTGACCAAAGCATTCGAATTTGTAAAGACTACAAACTGACGGTTAATAAAGTATCCAAGCAAGACAGACACCCCATTCCCAAAAATCACAGACCTCTATGCCAAGCAGGCAGGAGGGACAATGTACACAAAGTTTGACATGAGTCATTCTTATCAACAACTAGAGTTGGATAATGCCTCCCGGGAATTTGTCATAATTAATACCCACAAAGGGTTGTACCAATATACACAAAATCCTTTCAGTGTCTCCTCCGCTTGTGCCATCTTTCAGAGAGCAATAGAAAGCTCACTGCAGGGACTGTCCCAGGTTGTAGTCTATTTACACAATGTATTGGTGACAGGATTCACTGAAAAAGAGCATCCAGCAAACTTAGAGGAAGTTTTAAAATGTTTCTTGCAACTCGAGTGTGTTTAAAAAAGGAAAAGTGCATGTTTGAAGTGAGGGGGGGGAATTTATTTGAGTCACTGGGTAGTTTGACAGGACCTCCACCCGGTTGTGGAGAAAGTGAGAGCCATAAGAGAGGCACCTGCACCAAAGAATGTCTCAGAACTCAAATCATTCCTAGGAATGATCAACTATTATGGGCTGTTCTTACCCAATTTGTCTACAGTGCTGCCCCCCTGCATTCTCTACTCACAAAGAACCAACGTTGGTCTTGGGAGGTGCCCCAGAAAGAAGCTTTCATAAAGGTGAAACAATTGTGACACTCATCCAATCTATTAGTGCATTCTGAGCAGATGAAAGAATTGGTGTTGACATGTGATGCATCTCCATATGGAGTGGGAGCAGAGCTCCCTCATCGGATGGACAACAATATGGAATGGCCAATAGGTTACATATCAAGAGCACTCACCCCAGCAGAAAAGAGATACTTGCAGACACTTTGGTGTCAAGAAATTTCACCAGTAGGTACATGGCCACCATTTTACAATTGTTTCAGACCACAACCCACTGCTCAGATTGTTTAGTGAGGAAAGGGCTATCCCACCCGTGGTCTCAGCAAGAATACATCGAAGGGCTTTAATTCTGGCAGCTTTCGTACATAGGCCTGGAAATCAAATTACAAACACTGATCCCCTTAGTCGTTTGCCTTCACCAAGAAAATGATGAGCACCTCCCAATTCCACAGGAACTTGTTTTACTGTTAAATTTCTTAGATTCCTCACCAGTTTGTGCTCGACAGGTCAGAGACTGGACAAGTCAGGACCCAGTCCCACTTCAAGTATGAGAACAAGTGTTACCTGGTTGTTCATAAGAGCCTGGATCTAATGAAATGAAACTGTACTTCAACACAAGACATGAAATAACCAGCCAGGATGGTATCTTATTGTGGGGAGCATGAGTGATAATCCCTCCAAAGGGAAGGGAGCCACTTTTAGTTGGACTACAGAGTGCCCATCCAGGAATTTCCTGTATGAAGACCATGTCACGCAGCTATTTATGGTGGCCTGGGATGGATGGTGAAGTAGAGAGTTCAGTAAAGCAGTGTGTGTAATGTCAACAGCTGCAGAAGTTGCCAGTGACAGCTCCGTTACACCCCTGGGAGTGACCAGGTAGACTCTGGGTGTGGTTACACATTGACCACATTGGACCTTTCCTGGGAACAATGTTTCTGCTCATTGTCGATGCCCAGTTGAAATGGTTGGACATATATGAGATGAAGTCACCAATGTCGGCCGCTACAATTGGGAAGCTATATCAGAGTTTTGCCATTAACGGGTTACCAGGAATAGTTGTTTCCGATAACGGCACGGCTTTTAGAAGTGCTGAGTTTCAACGGTTTATCAGCCTCAATGGTATCACTCATGTGAAAACTGCACCGTCCCCACCCTTCCTCAAACGGACTGGCCGAAAGGATGGTTCAAACATTCAAGACAGGCATGAGAAAGCTAACTGGCGATTCCTTGGCAAGCAAGCTAGTACACTTCCTTTTTCATTACAGGACCAGCCCTCACACAACAACAGGTGTCAGACCTGTGGAGTTATTGTTGAAACACCGTCTCTGGATGAGATTGAGGTTAATAATGCCGAGTTTGGAGGGGAAGGTGGAAAGGAGTCAGGGAAGCCAGAAAACTAGACACGACTGTCATAGTCACGAGAGGAAATTTACCGTGGGAGAGCCGGTATATGTGAGGAACTTCAGGGAAGGACCAAAGTGGTTACCGAGCGAAGTAAGTGCAGTGACTGGACATGGAGGTGGAAGGCTGGATCATCTGGAAACATGTGGACCATTTAAGGACGAGAGAGACAAATCATCAAGATTTGGTTCCACCAGTGACCATGACCAGGTCTGCAATTCCTGTTGAGGATACTCAACCCAGGACTCACATGTCTGATGTTCCTGTAAGCGTTGAGGATACAGAACTGTGAGTGTCCATCGAAGCACCTGATGTTCAGGCAACTCTGGAAAAGAAGGATCCTGACAAAGAATCTGAAGTTGTGAAGCTGCAACATTCCACACGGACCAGGAAACCACCTGACAGACTGAACTTGTAAACTCCTTACCCAGTGTAAATATTATGTTGTCTTGAAAAATATGTACTTGTAATTACAATATGTATAGCTGAGTTAAAGGAGGAGGCATGTAGTAATTATACTTTTATTTAGTGGGTAATGTACCTTTAAAACTGATACTTGTTAAAGAAGATCACATGATCTGTAGTAACCACTGTGAGAGAAACGCAGGCTTCCTCAGCAGTTAGTGTAGAGGTAGAGTTGGAGTTGAAAGCACACGTGTAATAGCTGCTGAGTATATTGTAAATAAACTTAATGTTTCCACCCAAGATGTGTCTGCAGGTCAACTCTTATCATTAATAGTAGCACCCTTATAACATTTTCAAACCTGTCATGTTCTCCTCTCTCTCTATCTCTATAACCTACTCCAGGCCGACAATCCCTTGAGATGTCTGTGCTCCTCCAATTCCAGCCTCTTGAGCCTCCCTGAGTCCCAGCGCACCACCATTGGTGACCATGTCATCAGCTGCCTGGGCGCTCAGCTCTGGAATTCCTTCCCTCACCCTCTCTGCCCCTTTCTATCTCTCTCTCTCTCTCTCTCTCTCCTCCTGTTAGAAGCTTCTTCAAACCTCCTTCTTTGATCAAGCTAAAATGACTCAGAGTCAAGCTTTGTTTCACAATGCTCCTGCGAAGCACCTTGGAACCTTTCAAAATATTCAGGGTGCTATATCAATACAAGTTGTTGTTGTTGTTGTTTAGGAGTATGTCATTGGCTGGGAATAGCCTTGGGAAAACCCACCATCACCTTCTCTGGACAATGAAGAGTTAACTTGGGGCAGAATTTTTGGCGGAGTGGGCCTGACCTGCTCATGATGGCGCTGGGCACGGGTCCCGACCTCAGGGTCGATATTTCGGGGGGTGGGCGGGTGCCAAGCTCGGCGGTGTACCCGCTGACAATGAAGAGGGCGATTCGGCCCATTAACGGTGCAATTAACCGAGATTTTCCCTTGCCCGTCCAGCGCTACGGTTGGGGGGGTGGGGGGTGGTGTGTGGGGGCGTCGGGGGGGGGGGGGGGGGTGGGGGGGAGGTGTGTGGGGGCATCGGGGGGGGGGGTGATGTTGGGGTGGGGGGGTGGGGGGGGCAGGGGGCTGTGGGGATGGGGGGATGTTGTGGGGGTGGGTGGGGGTTGTTGGGGTGGGAGGGCGGGGGGGTGTGGGGATGGAGGGATGTTGTGAGGGTGGGGGGGTGGTGTGTGGGGGCGTCGGGGTGGGGGAGGTTGTTGGGGTGGGGGGGCAGGCGGATGTGGGAATGGAGGGATGTTGTGAGGGTGGGGGGTGTGGGGGGTGGGGGGGGTTGTTGTGGGGTTGGGGGGTGTGGGGGGTGTGGGGTTTGCGGTGGGGGGGGTGGGGGGTGTGGGGATGGGGGATGGGTGGGGGTGGGGGGGGTGTGGGGGATGGGGGGGTGGGGGGGTGTGTGGGCGTGGGGGGCGGTGGGGGGGAGGTTGCGGTGGGGGGGCAGGGGGTTGTGGGGATGGGGGGATGTTGTGGGGGTGGGGGGTGTGGGGGTCGGGGGATGTTGTGGGGGTGGGGGGGTGGGGGGGTGTGGGGATGGGGAGGTGGGTGGGGTGGGTGGGGGTGTGGGAGGGGGTTGGGGGGGGTGGTTGGGGGGGAGGTTGTGGTGGGGGGGCGGGGGTGTGTGGGGATGGGGGGATGTTGTGGGGGTGGGGGGTGTGGGTGTGGGAGGGGGTGGGGGTGTGTGGGGATGGGGGGATGTTGTGGGGGTGGGGCTGTAGGAGGTGGGGGGGAGGTGTGTGGTGGGGGAATGTTGTGGGGGTGGGGGGTGTGGGGGTGGGGGTTGTGGGGGTGGGGGGGTGGGGGGGGTGTGGGGGTTGTTGGGGTGGTGGGGGCAGGGGGTGTGGGGGTGGGGGGTGTGGGGATGGGGGATGTTGTGGGGGAGGTGTGTGGTGGGGGGGGGGTGGTGGGGGGGTGGGGGAGGTGTGTGGTGGGGTGGGGGTGGTGGGGGGGTGGGGGAGGTGTGTGGTGGGGGGGGATGTTGTGGGGGAGGTGTGTGGTGGGGGGGGTGGGGGGTGTGGGGATGGGGGATGTTGTGGGGGAGGTGTGTGGGGGGTGGGGAGGGTGGGGATGGGGGGATGTTGTGGGGGAGGTGTGTGGTGGGGCGGGGGGGGGAGGTGTGTGGTGGGGCGGGGGGAGGAGGTGTGTGGTGGGGCGGGGGGGGAGGTGTGTGGTGGGGCGGGGGGGGGAGGTGTGTGGTGGGGGGGCGGGGGGTGCAGGGTGCAGGCGAATCGACCAGGCAGTCTTTGCATTTTTCCTGAAACCTTATCCACGGGCCGGGTGAGGTTTCTGTGATAAATTAAAATTAAAGTAATTTCTGTGGGCAGCATTTTCACTATCTACAGTTTCACTGTCTGATTATGAAGTTTGGACACTTTTCTTCCGGTTCCTGTGACCTTTATTTGACGTTGTTCAGGTCCTCGGCTCCCTGAGACAGCTCAGGAAGCTTCCGGAAAGCACTCCCCCCCCCCCCCGCCCCACCCACCGCGTCCATGCTGACGTCAGAGCTCACCCTCTCCTCCCACCCCCAGCCCGGTAGCGCTGACCCTTTCAGTGCAGGCTTCACGCTGCTGGCCCTTAGTTGGTCAGCCTGGGTAAATTCACGGTCGGTAGCCGACCGGGGTCAGCGGTCTGTCCCCTGGTCAATCCTGGACCCACCGATCGCCCCCACCAACCAACCCGGAAATCCTGCCCCCCTGATGTTACTTGAAAGGCTGAACGATGGTCCAGCAGCTCGGGACAGGGAATGAATGTCAACCTCACCAGTCACGCCTACTTCCCCAGAATGAATGTTTTAAAATGCAACACCTCAAAATACAAGGAAATAATCCCATCCTGAATGTTGATGTTAAGTAATTGATTCTGATTATCCGTGGATATTGAATATATAAACCCTGATGCTAATGTCACAGTATAAACTGCCTCTTCAATCCAATGTTTGGTGAATTAATGCGGTGTGTGAGAATTTTTAATCGGTCTGCATGATATAAATATTTAACACCCAAACCTCAATGTTCATTTTAACAGACGGTGGAGAACAAATAATGTTGTACAGGGTTTGAAGAATGATTTGAAGGATTTCACCCTGGGGGCTGCCTGGGCCTCGGTTTAATGTCGATCCTGAGCACAGGAGTGTCTCTGTAAGGGGGAGAGTTACTGTGGGGGAAAGGAGACCCACCAGGTTGCCCTGTGTGAGGGTCAGGGGGAGGGCAGTGGGAGCGATTGTCCCGCTCATCCTCTGGCTGTTGTCTCACTGTTTAATAGTCACTGACTGAACCTCGAGAGCTCCCGGACATTTGAGAAATGGGATAGAATTGTGACTCCATCCATTACTGTCGGTCTCTCATGCTGAGGTCACCTCACCTCACCTCATTGATGCATTGTCCATGTTTAACATCCAGCCCAAGTACACCATCATTTACAGGATCAGACACCCACATCTTTCACCAGTGAGCTGCTTGTGGTCAAAGAGATTCTCACAAACAGTCTCCCCATGAAACCCAAACCCAGCATTGGTGCAGCCTGTCTGTGTTAACGCTGCATTGGCATGTCCTGTCTGTGTTAATACTGCATTTGTGTGTCCTGTCTGTGTTAACACTGCATTGGCATGTCCTGTCTGTGTTAACGCTGCATTGGTGTGTCCTGTCTGTGTTAACGCTACATTGGTGTGTCCTGTCTGTGTTAACGCTACATTGGTGTGTCCTGTCTGTGTTAACACTGCATTGGTGTGTCCTGTCTGTGTTAACGCTACATTGGTGTGTCCTGTCTGTGTTAACACTGCATTGGTGTGTCCTGTCTGTGTTAACGCTGCATTAGTGTGACCTGTCCCTGTTAATGCTGCATTGGTGTGTCCTGCCGAAGTTAACGCTGCATTGGTGTGCTCTGTGTTAATGCTGCATTTGCGTATTCTGCCCATGTTAATGAGGCATCAATGTGTTTTATCTATATTAATGCTGCATTGGTGTTTCCTGAATATGTTAATGATGCATTGGTGTGTCCTGTGCATGTTAACACTGCATTGGTGTGTCCTGTCACTAGGACTAATCCCCTCCCCTGACCCACAATCATCCTCCAAACTCCCTTCTGTCCTCCATCAGCCCCTCCTCATTCCATCTTCTCTCCCCTCGCCTGCCCCTCCCACCCCCTCCCTATCCTGTTGCTCCACCCTCCACAACCCCAGTAAGGGTGTTGCAGGGGGTGTGGGGGGTGAGGGGAACACAGACGGGTTCATGGGGAGAGGAATTAAGGGATATGGAGCATGGGCAGGTGGATGGAGTTACGGTCTGCCAAGTTTCCGCTGAATGATGGGGCAGGATTGAGGGGCTGAATGGCCTCTTCCTGTTCCTCTATGGTTTGAAGAGTTTTATAATGGGTCTGGTCTAATGTGTCCGTGTTAAAGACCTCGAGCTGCTCCACTGGAGAGTGGATCAAACTCCGACAATGTTTCTCGAATCAATCATCAGATGTAGAGAGAGGGGCCCAGGCAGCTGGGTAAGTGGGAGAGTGACAGGGACGGGTAGAGAGGGAGTGGACACTCAGCTCGAGCACAGATTGTCAATCAGGCTGATGGGGACTGAGGCAAGGGGTCAGTGAGCACTGATTGGTCCGATGGACAGGAACAGCTACTCACCTTTTGGGTGGGTGTGACTGACAGATTTCTAATGAAACAGCAGCATTTTAATTCCATGTAAACTGCATTGTCGGAGCAGTGACTGATGTTGATGGGATGTGGAGATCAGGGCAGTCGTTTCAATCATTTACATTCACTGAGACTGGGGAGAAAATCGATGGTTTGATCCAGACACTCAGAGCAGGACAGACAGAGGGCAGGGAGGAGGGACAATCACTTCCTTCATCCTCAGCATGTGGCATCACTGGCATTTATTACCCATCCCTAATTGCCCTCGAGAAGCTGCCTTCTTGAACCGCTGCAGTCCGTGTGGTGTAGGTACACCCACAGCGCTGTTAGGGAGGGAGTTCCAAGAGTTTGACCCAGCGACAGTGAAGGAATGGCGTTATATATCCAGTTCAAGATGGTGAGGGACTTGGAGGGGAACTTCTAGGTGGTGGTGTTCCCATGTGTCTGCTGCCCTTGTCCTTCAAGGGTGAGTAACTAAGGAGTGCTGCATTATCAGAAAGTCAGTACTTAGGGAGATCTGCACTTTTGGAGTGTGAGTATTGAGGGAGAGCTGCGCTAGAAGAGGGTCAGTAATGAGGGAGTGCTGCACTGTCAGAGGGTCAGTACTGAGGGAGTGCTGCACTGTCAGAGGGACAGTACTGAGGGAATGCTGCATTGTTAGAGGGTCAGTACTGAGGGAGTGCTGCACTGTCAGAGGGTCAGCACTGTGGGAGTGCTGCGCAGTCAGAGGGTTAGCACTGAGGGAGTGCTACACTGTCAGGGGGTCAGTACTGAGGGAGTGCTGCACAGTCAGGGGGTCAGTACTGAGGGAGTGCTGCACTGTCGGAGGGTCAGTACTGAGGGAGTGCTGCACTGTCGGAGGGGCAGTACTGAGGGAGTGCTGCACTGTCAGAGGGTCAGCACTGTGGGAGTGCTGCGCAGTCAGAGGGTCAGCACTGAGGGAGTGCTGCACTGTCAGGGGGTCAGTACTGAGGGAGTGCTGCGCAGTCAGAGGGGCAGTACTGAGTGAGTGCTGCACTGTCAGAGGGTCAGTACTGAGGGAGTGCTGCACTGTCAGTGGGTCAGTACTGAGAGAGTGCTGCATTGTCAGAGGGTCAGTACTGAGGGAATGCTGCACTGTCAGAGGGTCAGTATTGAGGGAGTGCTGCACTGTCAGAGGGTCAGTACTGAGGGAGTTCTGCACTGTCAGTGGGTCAGTTCTGAGGGAGTGCTGCATTGTCAGAGGGTCAATACTGAGGGAATGCTGCACTGTCAGAGGGTCAGTACTGAAGGAGTGTTGCCCTGTCGGGGGGTCAGGACTGAGGGAGTGCTGCACTGTCTGACAGTCAATATGGAGAGAGCGAATATTGGGTATTTGGTCAGAGACAGACGGAATAGGGGAGATTCAACAATCAGGATCACAAAGCTGGAACCTGTCGAGTAACTGAGAACATCATTGAACATAAACCAACAGAACACAAAGGGTTAAATTAACAGGAAAGGCTTCAGACATGACAACAGTGTCTACATTTCAAATATATCCCATTGACCGTGAAGAGCTTTGGGATGTCCTGAGGAGGTGACAGGCCCTATAGAAATGTAAGTTCTTTCTTCAATACGAGGAGCCAGAGCTGGGCGAGTTTCATACTTGGTTCTCACTCAGTGTGAAAGCCGCTGCCTTTGTTCCCTGGAGACAGACAATAAATGAGGGCAGGTTTCAGATTCCGCTCTGCCTCCGACTCTCAGCCTCAGCTGATGTTTCCTGTTGTGTTTCTCAATGTTTCTAGTTTTTGTTTTGATGGATCAGCCTGTCAGGGATCTAATTACATCGAGCTTTGCTCATTTCTCTTTGCCCTGTTTACAGATCGGAATGCTGTAAATCCTGGGAAATGAGCAGAGCTGGGAGTTCAGGGATTGTGATTTATCTCACACGGAGTGATTGGAACCCCAGTGTTTCCATATCCTGGGAATAACTCTCACTCCAGCACTCAGCATTCACCCCACATTAAAGTTGATTCTTGTTGTTAATTCCATTGGGTTTAATCTCCTTCACTCTCTCTCCCAGTGGCTCCTTGTTGTTCTGTGGTTCACTAACTCTGGTCCCCACTCCTCCTGCCAGGAGCCCTCATCCCCAAATGGTCATTATTCATCTGCAGGCTTGATGTAAGCTGGCAATTCAACCTTGGGAGGAATCATACTGCAACCAATCCTGTCCTGAACCAGCGGTTGATAAAATTGTTTTAAAAAAGGCACACGGAATTCTGGGCTTTATAAAAGGAGCAGAGAGGACCAAAGCAAGGAAATACGATCATAAGAAATAGCAGCAGAAATAGGCCATTCGGCCCATTGAGCTTGCTCCCCTATTCATGAAGATCATGGCTGATCTGTATTTGTTTCAAAAACCACATTCCCATCTAACCCCAATAGCCTCTGATTCTCTTGCCTAACAAGAATCTATCTGCCTCCGTCTTAAAAATATTCAGTGACCCCACCTCCACCACCTTCTGAGACAGAGAGTTCCAAAGTCACACAACCCTCTGAGACAACATTTCTCCTCATCTCTGTGCTAAAAGGGTGACCCCTAATTTTAAATCAGTGCCCCCTAGTCCTGGACTCACCCACAAGAGGAAACATCCTTTCCACATCCACCTTGTCAAGGCCGTTCAGGATCCTGTAAACTTCAATCAAATCACCCCTCACTCTTCTAAACTCCAGTAGAAACAAGCCCAGTCTGTCCAACCTTTCCTCATAAGACAACCCACTCATTCCAGGTATCAATCTAGTAAACCTCCTCTGAACCGCCTCCAGTGTGTGAGAAGGCTTGTGCATTGAAGTTAGAAGTGATGAGTCCAGTTTAAAACAGCAAGAAGAGAGCCGGGATTTTCACTGTTTAAAACAGGGAGAGGAGAGCGGGATTTTCACAGTTTAAAACAACAAGAGGAGGGCTGCAATTTTTACCGTTTGAAACAGCGAGAGTTGATTTGCGATTTTCACAGTTGAAAACAGGGAGATATGGGAAGAATTTTCAGAATTTAAAACAGCGAGAGGAGAGCAGGATTTTCATAGTTTAAAACAGCGAGAGGTGAGCAGAATTTTCACAGTTAAAAAAAGCGAGAGGAGAGCAGGGTTTTCACAGTTTAAAACAGCGAGAGGAGAGCTGTGGTTTTCACAATTTAAAACAGCGAGAGGAGAGCAGGATTTTCATATTTTGAAACAGTGAGAGGAGAGCAGGATTTTCATATTTTAAAACAGCGAGAGGAGAGCAGGATTTTCACAGTTTAAAAGAGCGAGAGGAGAGCTGGGAATTTCACTGTTTAAAACAGCGAGAGGAGAGCAGGATTTTCACAGTTTAAAACAGCGAGAGGAGAGCCAGATATTCACAGTTTAAAACAGCAAGAGGAGAGCAGGGTTTTCACAGTTTCAAACAGCGAGAGGAGAGCCGGATTTTCACGGTTTAAAACAGCGAGAGGAGAGCAGGGTTTTCACATTTTAAAACAGCGAGAGGATAGCTGGGATTTTCACAGTTTAAAACAACGAGAGGAGAGCAGGAATTTCACAGTTTAAAACAGCGAGAGGAGAGCCGGATTTTCACAGTTTAAAACAGCGAGAGGAGAGCAGGGTTTTCACAGTTTAAAACAGAGAGAGGAGAGCAGGAATTTCACAGTTTAAAACAGCGAGAGGATAGCTGGGATTTTCACAGTTTAAAACAGCGAGAGTTGAGCTGGGAATTTCACAGTTGAAAGCAGCGAGAGGTGAGCAGGATTTTCATATTTTGAAACAGCGAGAGGACAGGAGGATTTTCAGTTTAAAACTGCGAGAGGTGAGCAGGGTTTTCACAGTTTAAAACAGCGAGAGGATGGCTGGGATTTTCACAGTTTAAAACAGCGAGAGGTGAGCAGGTTTTTCATAGTTTAAAACAGCGAGTGTAGAGCAGGGATTTTCACAGTGTAAAACAGTGAGCTGGGATTTTCACAGTGTAAAACAGCGAGAGGTGAGAATGATTTTCACAATTTAAAACAGCGAGAGGAGAGCAGGATTTTCATAGTTCAAAACTGTGAGAGGAGAGCTGGATTTTCACAGTTAAAAACAGCGAGAGGTGAGCTGGGATTTTCACATTTTAAAACAGCGAAACGAGAGCAGCATTTTCATAGTTTAAAACAGCGAGAGGAGAGCAATATTTTTACACATTAAAACAGCGAGAGGAGAGCAGGATTTTAACAATTTAAAACAGGGAGAGGAGAGCTCGGATTTTAACAGTTTAAAATAGCGATAGGAGAGCAGGATTTTCATAGGTTAAAACAGTGAGAGGAGAGCAGGGTTTTCACAGTTTAAAACAGCGAGAGGAGAGGAGGGTTTTTCACAGTTTAAAACAGCGAGAGGTGAGCAGGGTTTTCACAGTTTAAAACAGCGAGAGGTGAGCAGGGTTTTCACAATTTAAAACAGCGAGAGGAGAGCAGGATTTTCATATTTTGAAACAGTGAGAGGAGAGCAGGATTTTCATATTTTAAAACAGCGAGAGGAGAGCAGGATTTTCACAGTTTAAAAGAGCGAGAGGAGAGCCGGGAATTTCACTGTTTAAAACAGCGAGAGGAGAGCAGGATTTTCACAGTTTAAAACAGCGAGAGGAGAGCCAGATATTCACAGTTTAAAACAGCAAGAGGAGAGCAGGGTTTTCACAGTTTCAAACAGCGAGAGGAGAGCCGGATTTTCACGGTTTAAAACAGCGAGAGGAGAGCAGGGTTTTCACATTTTAAAACAGCGAGAGGATAGCTGGGATTTTCACAGTTTAAAACAACGAGAGGAGAGCAGGAATTTCACAGTTTAAAACAGCGAGAGGAGAGCCGGATTTTCACAGTTTAAAACAGCGAGAGGAGAGCAGGGTTTTCACAGTTTAAAACAGAGAGAGGAGAGCAGGAATTTCACAGTTTAAAACAGCGAGAGGATAGCTGGGATTTTCACAGTTTAAAACAGCGAGAGTTGAGCTGGGAATTTCACAGTTGAAAGCAGCGAGAGGTGAGCAGGATTTTCATATTTTGAAACAGCGAGAGGACAGGAGGATTTTCAGTTTAAAACTGCGAGAGGTGAGCAGGGTTTTCACAGTTTAAAACAGCGAGAGGATGGCTGGGATTTTCACAGTTTAAAACAGCGAGAGGTGAGCAGGTTTTTCATAGTTTAAAACAGCGAGTGTAGAGCAGGGATTTTCACAGTGTAAAACAGTGAGCTGGGATTTTCACAGTGTAAAACAGCGAGAGGTGAGAATGATTTTCACAATTTAAAACAGCGAGAGGAGAGCAGGATTTTCATAGTTCAAAACTGTGAGAGGAGAGCTGGATTTTCACAGTTAAAAACAGCGAGAGGTGAGCTGGGATTTTCACATTTTAAAACAGCGAAACGAGAGCAGCATTTTCATAGTTTAAAACAGCGAGAGGAGAGCAATATTTTTACACATTAAAACAGCGAGAGGAGAGCAGGATTTTAACAATTTAAAACAGGGAGAGGAGAGCTCGGATTTTAACAGTTTAAAATAGCGATAGGAGAGCAGGATTTTCATAGGTTAAAACAGTGAGAGGAGAGCAGGGTTTTCACAGTTTAAAACAGCGAGAGGAGAGGAGGGTTTTTCACAGTTTAAAACAGCGAGAGGTGAGCAGGGTTTTCACAGTTTAAAACAGCGAGAGGTGAGCAGGGTTTTCACAGTTTAAAACAGTGAGAGGTGAGCAGGATTTTCATAGTTTAAAACAGTGAGAGGAGAGCAGGGTTTTCACAATTTAAAACAACAAGAGGAAGGCTTGATTTTCACATTTTAAAACAGCAATAGGTGAGCTGGGAATTTCACAGTTGAAAACACCGAGAGGAGAGCAGGATTTTCATAGTTTAAAACAGTGAGAGGACAGCAGGATTTTCACAGTTTAAAACAGTGAGAGATGAGCAGGACTTTCACAGTTTAAAACAGCAAGAGGATTGCCCGATTTTCACAGGTTAAAATAGCGAGAGGAGAGCAGGATTTTCATATTTTGAAACAGCGAGAGGAGAGCAGGATTTTCACATTTTGAAACAGCGAGAGGAGAGCAGGATTTTCACAGTTTAAAAGAGCGAGAGGTAGGCCGGATTTTCACATTTTAAAACAGCGAGAGGAGAGCTGGGAATTTCACAGTTGAAAACAGCGAGAAGTGAGCAGGATTTTCACAGATTAAAACAGCGAGAGGAGAGCTTGGCTTTTCGCAGTTTAAAACAGTGAGAGGTGAGCAGGATTTTCATAGTTTAAAACAGCGAGAGGAGAGCAGGATTTTCACAGTTTAAAACAGCGAGAGGTGAGCAGAATTTTCACAGTTTAAAACAGCGAGAGGAGAGCAGGATTTTCACAGTTTAAAACAGCGAGAGGTGAGCAGAATTTTCACAGTTAATAAAAACGAGAGGAGTGCTGGGATTTTCACAGTTTATAACAGCGAGAGGAGAGCAGGGTTTTCACAGTTTAAAACAGCTAGAGGAGAGCAGGTTTTATACGGTTTGAAACAGCGATAGGAGAGCAGGGTTTTCACAGTTCAAAACAGCGAGATGTTAGCTGGATATTCACAGCTTAAAACAGCGAGTGGAGTGCAGGATATTCACAGATTAAATATGCGAGAGGAGAGCAGGATTTTCACAGTTAAACACAGCGAAAGGAAAGGAGGATTTTTACAGTTTAAAATAGAGAGAGGAGAGCAGGATTTTCACAGTTTAAAACAACTAGAGGAGTGCAGGGTTTTCACAGATGAAAACAGCGATAGGAGTGCAGGGTTATCACAGTTTAAAACAGTGAACGGAGAGTTGGATTTTCACAGTTTAAAACAGCGACACGAGAGCCGGAATTTTCAGAGTTTAGAGCAGTGCGATGCGAGCTGGATTTCTACAGTTTAAAACAGCGAGAGGAAAGCCGGATATTCACTGTTTAAAACAGCGAGAGGACATTGGGATTTTCACAGTTTAAAACAGCGAAAGGACAGTGGGATTTTCACAGTTTAAAACAGCGACACGAGAGCCGGAATTTTCAGAGTTTAGAGCAGTGCGATGCGAGCTGGATTTCTACAGTTTAAAACAGCGAGAGGAAAGCCGGATATTCACTGTTTAAAACAGCGAGAGGACAGTGGGATTTTCACAGTTTAAAACAGCGAAAGGACAGTGGGATTTTCACAGTTTAAAACAGCGAGATTTGAGCAGGATATTCACAGTTTAAAGCAACGTGAGGAGTGGAGGGATTTCAATGTTTAAAACCGCGAGAGGACAGCAGGATTTTCACAGTTTATAACAGCGAGAGGCGTGCTTGGATTTTCACACTTCAAAACAATGAGAGGAGAGCAGGATTTTAACAGTTTAAAACAGCGACAGGAGAGCAGGATTTTCACAGTTTAAAACAGCGATTGGAGATCAGGATTTTCACAGTTTAAAACAGCGACAGGACAGCGGAATATTCACAGTTTTAAACAACGAGAAGAGAGCAGGATTTTCACAGTTTAAAACAGCGACAGGAGAGCAGAATTTTCACAGTATAAAACAGCGAGAGGAGTGCCAGGATATACATAGTTTAACACAGCGAGCGGAGAGTGGGATTTTCACAGTTTAAAACAGCGAGAGGACAGCGGGATTTTCACAGTTTAAAACAGTGAGATTATAGCAGGATATTCACAGGTTCAATATGCGAGAGGAGATTAGAATTTTCACAGTTAAAAACAACGTGAGGAGAGGAGGGATTTCAATGTTTAAAACAGCGAGAGGACAGCGGGATTTTCACAGTTTAAAACAGCGACAGGAGAGCAGTATTTTCACAGTTTAAAACAGCTGGAGGAAACCAGGATTTTAACAGTTTAAAACAGCGAGTGAGTTGCAGGATTTTCACACTTTAACACAACGAGAGGAGTGCCGAGATTTTCACTGTTTAACACAGTGAGAACACAGCCAGATTTTCACAATTTAAAACAACGAGCGGAGTGCAGGATTTTCACACTGTAAAACAACGACAGGAGTGCCAGGATTTTCACTGTTTAACACAGCGAGAGGGCAGCGGGATTTTCCAGTTTAAAACAGCGAGAGGACAGCAGGATTTTCACAGTTTAAAACAGCTAGAGGACAGCAGGATTTATACGGTTTAAAACAGCGAGAGGAGAGCAGGGTTTTCACAGTTTAAAACAGCGAGATGATAGCTGGATATTCACAGATTCAATATGCGAGAGGAGATTAGGATTTTCACAGTTAAAAACAACGTGAGGAGAGGAGGGATTTCCATGTTTAAAACAGCGACAGGAGAGCAGGATTTTCACAGTTTAAAATAGAGAGAGGAGAGCAGGATTTTCACAGTTTAAAACAACGAGAGGAGAGCAGGTCTTTCATAGTTTAAAACAGCGAGAGGACAGCAGGAATTTCACCGATTGAAACGGCGAGAGGGCAGATTTTCACAATTTAAAGCAAAGGGAGGATTGCAGGGTTTTCACACTTTAAAACTTCATGTGGACAGCGGGATTTTCACAGTTTAAACAGCGAGAGGCGTGCTGGGATTTTCACACTTCAAAACAATGAGAGGAGAGCAAGATTTTAACAGTTTAAAACAGCGACAGGCGAGAGGATTTTCGTGGTTTAAAACAGCGATTGGAGATAAGGATTATCATAGTTTAAAACAGCGACAGGACAGCGGGATTTTCACAGTTTAAAACAGCGATTGGAGATCAGGATTTTCATATTTTAAAACAGCGAGAGGAGAGCAGTATTTTCACAGTTTAAAACAGTGAACGGAGAGTGGGATTTTCACAGTTAATAAAAGCGAGAGGAGTGCTGGGATTTTCACAGTTTATAACAGCGAGTGGAGAGCAGGATATTCACAGTTTTAAACAGCCAGCGGAGAGTGGGATTTTCACCGATTAAAATAGCGACAGGAATGCCGGAATTTTCAGAGTTTAGAGCAGTGCAATGCTTGTAGGATTTCTACAGTTTAAAACAGCGAGACGATAGCCGGATATTCACTGTTTAAAACAGCGAGAGGACAGCGGGATTTTCACAGTTTAAAACAGCTGAAGGAAACCAGGATTTTAACAGTTTAAAACAGCGAGTGAGTTGCAGGATTTTCACTCTTTAACACAACGAGAGGAGTGCCGGGATTTTCACTGTTTAACACAGTGAGAACACAGCCAGATTTTCACAATTTAAAACAACGAGAGGAGTGCAGGATTTACACACTGTAAAACAACGACAGGAGTGCCAGGATTTTCACTGTTTATCACAGCGAGAGGGCAGCGGGATTTTCCAGTTTAAAACAGCGAGAGGACAGCAGGATTTTCACAGTTTAAAACAGCAAGAGGACAGCAGGATTTATACGGTTTGAAACAGCGAGAGGAGAGCAGGGTTTTCACAGTTCAAAACAGCGAGATGTTAGCTGGATATTCATAGCTTAAAACAGTGAGAGGAGTGCAGGATATTCACAGATTAAATATGCGAGAGGAGAGCAGGATGTTCATAGTTAAACACAGCGAGAGGACAGTGGGATTTTAACAGTTTAAAACAGCGAAAGGAGAGGAGGATTTTTACAGTTTAAAATAGAGAGAGGAGAGCAGGATTTTCACAGTTTAAAACAACTAGAGGAGTGCAGGGTTTTCACAGATGAAAACAGCGATAGGAGTGCAGGGTTATCACTGTTTAAAACAGCGAACGGAGAGTGGGATTTTCACAGTTTAAAACAGCGACACGAGAGCCGGAAATTTCAGAGTTTAGAGCAGTGCAATGCGAGCAGGATTTCTACAGTTTAAAACAGCGAGTGGAAAGCCTGATATTCGCTGTTTAAAACAGCGAGTGGACAGTGGGATTTTCACAGTTTAAAACAGCGAAAAGACAGTGGGATTTTCACAGTTTAACACAGCGAGATTAGAGCAGGATATTCACAGTTTAAAACAACGTGAGGAGTGGAGGGATTTCAATGTTTAAAACCGTGAGAGGACAGCAGAATTTTCACAGTTTATAACAGCGAGAGACGTGCTTGGATTTTCACACTTCAAAACAACGAGAGGAGAGCAGGATTTTAACAGTTTAAAACAGCGACAGGAGAGCAGGATTTTCCCAGTTTAAAACAGCGATTGGAGATCAGGATTTTCACAGTTTAAAACAGCGACAGAACAGCGGAATATTCACAGTTTTAAACAACGAGAGGAGAGCAGGATTTTCACAGTTTAAAACAGTGAGTGGAGAGCAGGAATTTCACAGTTTAAAACAGCGAGAGGAGAGCAGGATATTCACAGATTCAATATGCGAGAGGAGATTAGGATTTTCATAGTTAAAAACAAAGTGAGGAGAGGAGGGATTTCAATGTTTAAAACAGCGAGAGGACAGCGGGATTTTCACAGTTTAAAACAGCGAGATTATAGCAGGATATTCACAGATTCAATATGCGAGAGGAGATTAGGATTTTCATAGTTAAAAACAACGTGAGGAGAGGAGGGATTTCAATGTTTAAAACAGCGAGAGGACAGCGGGATTTTCACAGTTTAAAACAGCGAGATTATAGCACGATATTCACAGATTCAATATGCGAGAGGAGATTAGGATTTTCATAGTTAAAAACAGCGAGAGGAGAGGAGGGATTTCAATGTTTAAAACAGCGACAGGAGAGCAGGATTTTCACAGTTAAAAACAGCGATTGGAGTGCAGGATTTTCATATTTAAAGACAGTGAGAGGAGAGCAGTATTTTCACAGTTTAAAACAGCTGGATGAAACCAGGATTTTAACAGTTTTAAACAGCGATTGGAGTGTGGGATTTTCACACTTTAACACAATGAGAGGAGTGCCGGGATTTTCACTGTTTGACACAGTGAGAACACAGCCACATTTTCACAATTTAAGACAACGAGCGGAGTGCAGGATTTTCACACTGTAAAACAACGACAGGAGTGCCAGGATTTTCACTGTTTAACACAGCGAGAGGGCAGCGGGATTTTCCAGTTTAAAACAGCGAGAGGACAGTGGGAATTTCATAGGTTGAAACGGCGATAGGACAGACAGATTTTCACAGTTTAAAGCAAAGTGAGGATTGCAGGGTTTTCACAGTTTAAAACTTCATGAGGACAGCGGGATTTTCACAGTTTAAACAGCGAGAGGCGTGCTGGGATTTTCACACTTCAAAACAATGAGAGGAGAGCAGGATTTTAATAGTTTAAAACAGAGACAGGCGAGAGGATTTTCGTGGTTTAAAACAGCGATTGGAGATAAGGATTATCATAGTTTACAACAGCGACAGGAGAGCAGGATTTTCACAGTTTAAAACAGCGATTGGAGATCAGGATTTTCATATTTTAAATCAGCGGGAGGAGAACAGTATTTTCACCAGGATTTTAACAGTTTAAAACAGCGAGAGGATAGCAGTATTTTCACAGTTTAAAACAGTGAACGGAGAGTGGGATTTTCACAGTTAATAAAAGCGAGAGGAGTGCTGGGGTTTTCACAGTTTATAACAGTGAGTGGAGAGCAGGATATTCACAGTTTTAAACAGCCAGCGGAGAGTGGGATTTTCACCGATTAAAATAGCGACAGGAATGCTGGAATTTTCAGAGTTTAGAGCAGTGCAATGCTTGCAGGATTTCTACAGTTTAAAACAGCGAGAGGATAGCCGGATATTCACTGTTTAAAACAGCGAGAGGACAGCGGGATTTTCACAGTTTCAATATGCGAGAGGACAGCGGGATATTCACAGTTTCAATATGCGAGAGGACAGCGGGATTTTCACAGTTTAAATCAGCGAGAGGATAGCAGGATTTTCACAGTTTAAAACAGCGGGAGGAGATCAGGATTTTCATATTTTAAACAGCGAGAGGAGAGCAGTATTTTCACAGTTTAAAACAGCTGGAGGAAACCAGGATTTTAACAGTTTAAAACAGCGAGTGGAGTGCAGGATTTTCACACTTTAACACAACGAGAGGAGTGCCGAGATTTTCACTGTTTAACACAGTGAGAACACAGCCAGATTTTCACAATTTAAAACAACGACAGGAGTGCCAGGATTTTCACTGTTTAACACAGTGAGAGGGCAGCGGGATTTTCCAGTTTAAAACAGCAAGAGGACAGCAGGATTTATACGGTTTGAAACAGCGAGAGGAGAGCAGGGTTTTCACAGTTCAAAACAGCGAGATGTTAGCTGGATATTCACAGCTTAAAACAGCGAGAGGAGTGCAGGATATTCACAGATTAAATATGCGAGAGGAGAGCAGGATTTTCACAGTTTAACACAGCGAGATTAGAGCAGGATATTCACAGTTTAAAACAACGTGAGGAGTGGAGGGATTTCAATGTTTAAAACCGTGAGAGGACAGCAGGATTTTCACAGTTTATAACAGCGAGAGGCGTGCTTGGATTTTCACACTTCAAAACAACGAGAGGAGAGCAGGATTTTAACAGTTTAAAACAGCGACAGGAGAGCAGGATTTTCACAGTTTAAAACAGCGATTGGAGATCAGGATTTTCACAGTTTAAAACAGCGACAGGACAGCGGAATATTCACAGTTTTAAACAACGAGAGGAGAGCATGATATTCATAGTTTAACACAGGGAGCGGAGAGTGGGATTTCTAAAGTTTAAAACAGCGAGAGGATAGCCGGATATTCACAGTTTAAAACAGCGAGAGTATAGCAGGATTTTCACAGTTTAATACAGCGAGATTATAGCAGGATATTCACAGATTCAATATGCGAGAGGAGATTAGGAATTTCACAGTTAAAAACAACGTGAGGAGAGGAGGGATTTCAATGTTTAAAACAGCGAGAGGACAGCGGGATTTTCACAGTTAAAAAAACAGCGAGAGGAGAGCAGGATTTTCACAGTTTAAAACAGCGAGAGGAGAGCAGTTTTTTCACAGTTTAAAACAGCGACAGGAGAGCAGGATTTTCACAGTTTAAAACAGCGAGAGGAGAGCAGGATTTTCATATTTAAAGACAGCGAGAGGAGAGCAGTATTTTCACAGTTTAAAACAGCGAGAGGTGAGCTGGGATTATTGGAGTTTAAAACAGCGAGAGGAGAGCCGGGATTTTCACAGTTTAAAACAGCGAGAGGTGAGCAGGATTTTCACAGTTTAAAACAGTGAGAGGTGAGCTGGGATTTTCACAGTTTAAAACAGCGAGAAGAGAGCTGTGATTTTTACCATTTCAAACACCGAGAGGAGTGCTGTGATTTTCACAGTTGAAAACAGGGAGATGATGGCCTGGATTTTCGCATTTTAAAACAGCGAGAGGACAGCAGGATTTTCACAGGTTAAAACAGTGAGAGTTGAGCTGGGATTTTCACAGTTTAAAACAGCGAGAGGAGAGCTGGGATTTACACAGTTTAAAACAGCCAGTGGAGAGCCGGATTTTCACAGTTTAAAACAGTGAGAGCTGACCCTGAATTTCACAGTTTAAAACAGCGAGAGGAGAGCAGGATTTTCACAGTTTTAATCAGCGAGCGGAGAGCAGGATTTTCACAGTTTAAAACAACGAGAGGTGAGCTGGGATTTTCACAGTATTGAAGCAGCCAGAGGGGTGCAGGTATTTTCACAGGTTAATTCAACGAGAGGAGAGAAGGATATTCACGGATTAAATTGCGAGTGGAGAGCAGGTATTTCACTGTCTAAAACAGCGAGAGTAGAGCTGGGATTTTCACAGTTGAAAATAGGGAGATGATGGCCAGGATTTTCGCAATTTAAAACAGCGAGAGGCAAGCAGGAATTTCACAGTTTAAAACAGCGAGAGGACAGCAGAATTTTCACAGGTTAAAACAGCGAGAGAAGAGCACGATTTTCATAATGTAAAACAGCGAGTTGTGTGCAGTTTTTTCACAGTTTAAAACCGCGAGAGATATCTGGATTTTCACAGTTTAAAACAGCGAGAGGGAAGCAGGATTTTCGCAGTTTGAAACAGTGAGAGGAGAGCCGGGATTTTCACATTTTAAAACGGCGAGAGGAGAGCAGGATTTTCGCAGTTTGAAACAGTGAGAGTAAAGCTGGGATTTTCACCTTTTAAAAGAGCCAGATGAGAGCAGGATTTTCACAGTTTAAAACAGCGAGAGGTGAGCTGGGATTTTCACAGTTTAAAACAGCGAGAGGAGAGCCCGATATTCACAGTTTAAAACAGCGAGAGGTGAGCAGGATTTTCACAATTTAAAACAGCGAGAGGAGAGCCAGATTTTCACAGTTTTAAACAGTGAGAGGTGAGCTGGGATTTTCACAGTTTAAAACAGCGAGAGGAGAGCTGGGATTTTCACCGTTTAAAACAGTGTGAAGTGAGCAGGATTTTCACAGTTTAAAGCAGTGAGAGGTGAGCAGGATTTTCTCAGTTTAAAAGAGCGAGAGGTGACAAGGGATTTTCACAGTTTAAAACAGTGAGAGGGGAGCAGGATTTTCACAGTTTAAAACAGCGAGAGTAGATTTGGGATTTTCACACTTTAAAACTGTGAGAATTGAGCAGGATTTTCACAGTTTAAAACAGCGAGAGGAAAGCAGGATTTTCACAGTTTAAAACACCGAGAGGAGAGCAGGATTTTCACAGTTTGAATCAGCCAGAGGGGAGCCGGGATTTTCACAGTTTTGAAACAGCGAGAGGAGAGCAGGATTTTCATTGTTTAAAACAGCGAAAGTAGAGCAGGAATTTCACAGTTTAAAACTATGCGAGGTGAGCATGATTTTCACAGTGTAAAACAACGAGAGGAGAGCTGTGATTTTTACCGTTTCAAACACCGAGAGGAGTGCTGTGATTTTCACAGTTGAAAACAGGGAATGTTGGCCAGGATTTTCGCATTTTAAAACAGCGAGAGGCAAGCAGGATTTTCACAGGTTAAATCTGCGAAAGGAGAGCACGATTTTCACAATATAAAACAGCGAGAGGTGTGCAGTATTTTCACCGTTTAAAACCACGAGAGACATTTGGATTTTCACAGTTTAAAACAGCGAGAGGGAAGCAGGATTTTCGTAGTTTAACACAACGAGGGGAGAGCAGGATTTTCACAGTTTAAAACAGCGAGAGGAAAGCAGGATTTTCACAGTTTAAAACAGCGAGAGGAATGCTGGATTTTCACAGTTTAAAACAGTGAGAGCTGACCCTGAATTTCACAGTTTAAAACAGCGAGAGGAGAGCAGGATTTTCACAGTTTAAAACAGCGAGAGGAGAGCAGGATTTTCACAGTGTAAAACAACGAGAGGAGAGCTGTGATTTTTACCGTTTCAAACAGCGAGAGGAGTGCTGTGATTTTCACAGTTGAAAACAGGGAATGTTGGCCAGGATTTTCGCATTTTAAAACAGCGAGAGGCAAGCTGGATTTTCACAGGTTAAATCTGCGAGAGGAGAGCACGATTTTCACAATATAAAACAGCGAGAGGTGTGCAGTATTTTCACAGTTTAAAACCACGAGAGACATTTGGATTTTCACAGTTTAAAACAGCGAGAGGGAAGCAGGATTTTCGTAGTTTAAAACAGCGAGGGGAGAGCAGGATTTTCACAGTTTAAAACACTGAGAGGAGAGCAGGATTTTCACAGTTTTAATCAGCCAGAGGGGAGCCGGGATTTTCACAGTTTTGAAACAGCCAGAGAAGCGCAGGATTTTTACTGTTTAAAACAGCGAGAGGAGAGCAGGATTTTCACAGTTTAAAACAACGAGAGGGGAGCCGGGATTTTCAGAGTTTAAAACAGCGAGAGGAGAGCAGGATTTTCACTGTTTAAAACAGCGAGAGGAGAGCAGGATTTTCACAGTTTAAAACAGCGAGAGGGGAGCCGGGATTTTCAGAGTTTAAAACAGCGAGAGGAGAGCAGGATTTTCACAGTTTAAAACTGCGAGAGGAGAGCAGGATTTTCATAGTTTAAAACAGTGAGAGGAGAGCAGGATTTTCACAGTTTAAAACAGCGAGAGGGGAGCAGGTTTTTCACAGTTTTAAACAGCGAGAGGTGAGCTGGGATTTTCACAGTATTGAAGCAGCCAGAGGGGAGCAGGATTTTCACTGTTTAAAACAGCGAGCAGAGAGCCGGATTTTCACACTTTAAAACAATGCGAGGTGAGCACGATTTTCACAGTGTAAAACAACGAGAGGAGAGCTGTGATTTTTACCATTTCAAACACCGAGAGGAGTGCTGTGATTTTCACAGTATAAAACAGGGAATGTTGGCCAGGATTTTCGCATTTTAAAACAGCGAGAGGAGAGCTGGGATTTTCACAGTTTAAAACAGCGAGAGGAGAGCCAGATTTTCACAGTTTAAAACAGCGAGAGTAGAGCTGGGATTTTCACACTTTAAAACAATGCGAGGTGAGCAGCATTTTCACAGTGTAAAACAACGAGAGGAGAGCTGTGATTTTTACCGTTTCAAATAGTGAGAGGAGTGCTGCGATTTTCACAGTTGAAAACAGGGAGATGTTGGCCAGGATTTTCACAATTTAAAACAGCGAGAGGACAGCAGAATTTTCACAGGTTAAAACAGCGTGAGAAGAGCACGATTTTTACAATATAAAACAGCGAGAGGTTTGCAGTATTTTCATAGTTTAAAACCGCGAGAGACATCTGGATTTTCACAGTTTAAAACAGCGAGTGGGAAGCAGGATTTTCACAGTTTAAAACAGCGAGAGGAGAGCTGGATTTTCACAGTTTAAAACAGTGAGAGCTGACCCTGAATTTCACAGTTTAAAACAGCGAGAGGAGAGCAGGATTTTCACAGTTTAAAGCAGCCAGAGGAGAGCAGTTTTTCACATTTTAAAACAGCGAGAGGAAAGCTCGGATATTCACAGTCTGAAACAGTGAGAGAAGAGCTGGATTTTCACAGTTTAAAACAGCGAGAGGAGAGCAGGATTTTCATATTTAAAGACAGCGAGAGGAGAGCAGTTTTTTCACAGTTTAAAACAGCGAGAGTAGAGCTGGGATTATTGGAGTTTAAAACAGCGAGAGGAGAGCCGGGATTTTCACAGTTTAAAACAGCGAGAGGTGAGCAGGATTTTGACAGTTTAAAACAGTGAGAGGTGAGCTGGGATTTTCACAGTTTAAAACAGCGAGAGGTGAGCAGTATTTTCACAGTTTAAAACAGCGAGAAGAGAGCCGGATTTTCACACTTTAAAACAATGCGAGGTGAGCACGATTTTCACAGTGTAAAACAACGAGAGTAGAGCTGTGATTTTTACCATTTCAAACACCGAGAGGAGTGCTGTGATTTTCGCAGTTGAAAACAGGGAGATGATGGCCTGGATTTTCGCATTTTAAAACAGCGAGAGGACAGCAGGATTTTCACAGGTTAAAACAGTGAGAGTTGAGCTGGGATTTTCACAGTTTAAAACAGCGAGAGGAGAGCTGGGATTTACACAGTTTAAAACAGCCAGTGGAGAGCCGGATTTTCACAGTTTAAAACAGTGAGAGCTGACCCTGAATTTCACAGTTTAAAACAGCGAGAGGAGAGCAGGATTTTCACAGTTTAAAACAGCAAGAGGAGAGCAGGATTTTCACAGTTTAAAACAACGAGAGGTGAGCTGGGATTTTCACAGTATTGAAGCCGCCAGAGGGGTGCAGGTATTTTCACAGGTTAATTCAACGAGAGGAGAGAAGGATATTCACGGATTAAATTGCGAGTGGAGAGCAGGAATTTCACTGTCTAAAACAGCGAGAGAAGAGCTGTGATTTTTACCATTTCAAACAGCGAGAGAAGAGCTGTGATTTTTACCATTTCAAACAGCGAGAGGAGTGCTGTGATTTTCACAGTTGAAAACAGGGAGATGTTGGCCAGAATTTTCGCAATTTAAAACAGCGAGAGGACAGCAGAATTTTCACAGGTTAAATCTGCGAGAGAAGAGCAAGATTTTCACAATATAAAACAGCGAGAGGTGTGCAGTATTTTCACAGTTTAAAACCGCGAGAGACATCTGGATTTTCACAGTTTAAAACAGCGAGAGGGAAGCAGGATTTTCGCAGTTTGAAACAGTGAGAGGAGAGCCGGGATTTTCACCTTTTAAAAGAGCCAGAGGAGAGCAGGATTTTCATAGTTTAAAACAGCGAGAGGTGAGCTGGGATTTTCACAGTTTAAAACAGCGAGAGGAGAGCAGGATTTTCACAATTTAAAACAGCGAGAGGAAAACCAGATTTTCACAGTTTTAAACAGTGAGAGGTGAGCTGGGATTTTCACAGTTTAAAACAGCGAGAGGAGAGCCGGGATTTTCACAGTTTGAAACAGCGAGAGGTGAGCTGGGATTTTCACAGTTTAAAACAGCGAGAGGTGAGCCGGGATTTTCACAGTTTAAAACAGCGAGAGGTGAGCTGGGATTTTCACAGTTTAAAACAGCGAGAGGTGAGCTGGGATTTTCACAGTTTAAAACAGCGAGAGGTGAGCAGTATTTTCACAGTTTAAAACAGCGAGAAGAGAGCCGGATTTTCACACTTTAAAACAATGCGAGGTGAGCACGATTTTCACAGTGTAAAACAACGAGAGTAGAGCTGTGATTTTTACCATTTCAAACACCGAGAGGAGTGCTGTGATTTTCACAGTTGAAAACAGGGAGATGATGGCCTGGATTTTCGCATTTTAAAACAGCGAGAGGACAGCAGGATTTTCACAGGTTAAAACAGTGAGAGTTGAGCTGGGATTTTCACAGTTTAAAACAGCGAGAGGAGAGCTGGGATTTACACAGTTTAAAACAGCCAGTGGAGAGCCGGATTTTCACAGTTTAAAACAGTGAGAGCTGACCCTGAATTTCACAGTTTAAAACAGCGAGAGGAGAGCAGGATTTTCACAGTTTAAAACAGCGAGAGGAGAGCAGGATTTTCACAGTTTAAAACAACGAGAGTTGAGCTGGGATTTTCACAGTATTGAAGCAGCCAGAGGGGTGCAGGTATTTTCACAGGTTAATTCAACGAGAGGAGAGAAGGATATTCACGGATTAAAACAGCGAGAGGAGAGCAGGATTTTCACAGTTTAAAACAACGAGAGTTGAGCTGGGATTTTCACAGTATTGAAGCAGCCAGAGGGGTGCAGGTATTTTCACAGGTTAATTCAACGAGAGGAGAGAAGGATATTCACGGATTAAATTGCGAGTGGAGAGCAGGAATTTCACTGTCTAAAACAGCGAGAGAAGAGCTGTGATTTTTACCATTTCAAACAGCGAGAGAAGAGCTGTGATTTTTACCATTTCAAACAGCGAGAGGAGTGCTTTGATTTTCACAGTTGAAAACAGGGAGATGTTGGCCAGAATTTTCGCAATTTAAAACAGCGAGAGGACAGCAGAATTTTCACAGGTTAAATCTGCGAGAGAAGAGCAAGATTTTCACAATAGAAAACAGCGAGAGGTGTGCAGTATTTTCACAGTTTAAAACCGCGAGAGACATCTGGATTTTCACAGTTTAAAACAGCGAGAGGGAAGCAGGATTTTCGCAGTTTGAAACAGTGAGAGGAGAGCCGGGATTTTCACCTTTTAAAAGAGCCAGAGGAGAGCAGGATTTTCATAGTTTAAAACAGCGAGAGGTGAGCTGGGATTTTCACAGTTTAAAACAGCGAGAGGTGAGCAGGATTTTCACAATTTAAAACAGCGAGAGGAAAACCAGATTTTCACAGTTTTAAACAGTGAGAGGTGAGCTGGGATTTTCACAGTTTAAAACAGCTAGAGGAGAGCCGGGATTTTCACAGTTTGAAACAGCGAGAGGTGAGCTGGGATTTTCACAGTTTAAAACAGCGAGAGGTGAGCCGGGATTTTCACAGTTTAAAACAGCGAGAGGTGAGCTGGGATTTTCACAGTTTAAAACAGCGAGAGGTGAGCTGGGATTTTCACAGTTTAAAACAGCGAGAGGTGAGCAGTATTTTCACAGTTTAAAACAGCGAGAAGAGAGCCGGATTTTCACACTTTAAAACAATGCGAGGTGAGCACGATTTTCACAGTGTAAAACAACGAGCGTAGAGCTGTGATTTTTACCATTTCAAACACCGAGAGGAGTGCTGTGATTTTCACAGTTGAAAACAGGGAGATGATGGCCTGGATTTTCGCATTTTAAAACAGCGAGAGGACAGCAGGATTTTCACAGGTTAAAACAGTGAGAGTTGAGCTGGGATTTTCACAGTTTAAAACAGCGAGAGGAGAGCTGGGATTTACACAGTTTAAAACAGCCAGTGGAGAGCCGGATTTTCACAGTTTAAAACAGTGAGAGCTCACCCTGAATTTCACAGTTTAAAACAGCGAGAGGAGAGCAGGATTTTCACAGTTTAAAACAGCGAGAGGAGAGCAGGATTTTCACAGTTTAAAACAACGAGAGTTGAGCTGGGATTTTCACAGTATTGAAGCAGCCAGAGGGGTGCAGGTATTTTCACAGGTTAATTCAACGAGAGGAGAGAAGGATATTCACGGATTAAATTGCGAGTGGAGAGCAGGAATTTCACTGTCTAAAACAGCGAGAGAAGAGCTGTGATTTTTACCAATTCAAACAGCGAGAGAAGAGTTGTGATTTTTACCATTTCAAACAGCGAGAGGAGTGCTTTGATTTTCACAGTTGAAAACAGGGAGATATTGGCCAGAATTTTCGCAATTTAAAACAGCGAGAGGACAGCAGAATTTTCACAGGTTAAATCTGCGAGAGAAGAGCAAGATTTTCACAATAGAAAACAGCGAGAGGTGTGCAGTATTTTCACAGTTTAAAACCGCGAGAGACATCTGGATTTCCACAGTTTAAAACAGCGAGAGGGAAGCAGGATTTTCGCAGTTTGAAACAGTGAGAGGAGAGCCGGGATTTTCACCTTTTAAAAGAGCCAGAGGAGAGCAGGATTTTCATAGTTTAAAACAGCGAGAGGTGAGCTGGGATTTTCACAGTTTAAAACAGCGAGAGGTGAGCAGGATTTTCACAATTTAAAACAGCGAGAGGAAAACCAGATTTTCACAGTTTTAAACAGTGAGAGGTGAGCTGGGATTTTCACAGTTTAAAACAGCGAGAGGAGAGCCGGGATTTTCACAGTTCAAAACAGCGAGAGGTGAGCTGGGATTTTCACAGTTTAAAACAGCGAGAGGTGAGCCGGGATTTTCACAGTTTAAAACAGCGAGAGGTGAGCTGGGATTTTCACAGTTTAAAACAGCGAGAGGTGAGCTGGGATTTTCACAGTTTAAAACAGCGAGAGGTGAGCAGTATTTTCACAGTTTAAAACAGCGAGCAGAGAGCCGGATTTTCACACTTTAAAACAATGCGAGGTGAGCACGATTTTCACAGTGTAAAACAACGAGAGTAGAGCTGTGATTTTTACCATTTCAAACACCGAGAGGAGTGCTGTGATTTTCACAGTTGAAAACAGGGAGATGATGGCCTGGATTTTCGCATTTTAAAACAGCGAGAGGACAGCAGGATTTTCACAGGTTAAAACAGTGAGAGTTGAGCTGGGATTTTCACAGTTTAAAACAGCGAGAGGAGAGCTGGGATTTACACAGTTTAAAACAGCCAGTGGAGAGCCGGATTTTCACAGTTTAAAACAGTGAGAGCTGACCCTGAATTTCACAGTTTAAAACAGCGAGAGGAGAGCAGGATTTTCACAGTTTAAAACAGCGAGAGGAGAGCAGGATTTTCACAGTTTAAAACAACGAGAGGTGAGCTGGGATTTTCACAGTATTGAAGCCGCCAGAGGGGTGCAGGTATTTTCACAGGTTAATTCAACGAGAGGAGAGAAGGATATTCACGGATTAAATTGCGAGTGGAGAGCAGGAATTTCACTGTCTAAAACAGCGAGAGAAGAGCTGTGATTTTTACCATTTCAAACAGCGAGAGGAGTGCTTTGATTTTCACAGTTGAAAACAGGGAGATGTTGGCCAGAATTTTCGCAATTTAAAACAGCGAGAGGACAGCAGAATTTTCACAGGTTAAATCTGCGAGAGAAGAGCAAGATTTTCACAATACAAAACAGCGAGAGGTGTGCAGTATTTTCACAGTTTAAAACCGCGAGAGACATCTGGATTTTCACAGTTTAAAACAGCGAGAGGGAAGCAGGATTTTCGCAGTTTGAAACAGTGAGAGGAGAGCCGGGATTTTCACCTTTTAAAAGAGCCAGAGGGGAGCAGGATTTTCACTGCTTAAAACAGCGAGCAGAGAGCCGGATTTTCACACTTTAAAACTATGCGAGGTGAGCACGATTTTCACAGTGTAATACAACGAGAGGAGAGCTGTGATTTTTACCGTTTCAAACACCGAGAGGAGTGCTGTGATTTTCACAGTTGAAAACAGGGAATGTTGGCCAGGATTTTCGCATTTTAAAACAGCGAGAGGACAGCAGAATTTTCACAGGTTAAATCTGCGAGAGAAGAGCACGATTTTCACAATATAAAACAGCGAGAGGTGTGCAGTATTTTCACAGTTTAAAACCGTGAGAGACATCTGGATTTTCACGGTTTAAAACAGCGAGAGGGAAGCAGGATATTCACAGTTTAAAACAGCGAGAGGTGTGCAGTATTTTCACAGTCTAAAACCGCGAGAGACATCTGGATTTTCACTGTTTAAAACAGCGAGAGGGAAGCAGGATTTTCGCAGTTTAAAACAGTGAGAGGAGAGCCGGGCTTTTCACATTTTAAAAGAGCCAGAGGAGAGCAGGATTTTCACAGTTTAAAACAGCGAGAGTAGAGCTGGGATTTTCACACTTTAAAACAATGCGAGGTGAGCACGATTTTCACAGTGTAAAACAACGAGAGGAGAGCTGTGATTTTTACCGTTTCAAATAGTGAGAGGAGTGCTGTGATTTTCACAGTTGAAAACAGGGAGATGTTGGCCAGGATTTTCACAATTTAAAACAGCGAGAGGAGAGCAGAATTTTCACAGGTTAAAACAGCGAGAGAAGAGCCCGATTTTCACAATATAAAACAGCGAGAGGTGTGCAGTATTTTCATAGTTTAAAACCGCGAGAGACATCTGGATTTTCACAGTTTAAAACAGCGAGTGGGAAGCGGGATTTTCACAGTTTAAAACAGCGAGAGGAGAGCTGGATTTTCACAGTTTAAAACAGTGAGAGCTGACCCTGAATTTCACAGTTTAAAACAGCGAGAGGAGAGCAGGATTTTCACAGTTTAAAACAGCGAGCAGAGAGCAGGATTTTCACAGTTTAAAGCAGCCAGAGGAGAGCAGTTTTTTCACATTTTAAAACAGCGAGAGGAAAGCTCGGATATTCACAGTCTGAAACAGTGAGAGAAGAGCTGAATTTTCACAGTTTAAAACAGCGAGAGGAGAGCAGGATTTTCATATTTAAAGACAGCGAGAGGAGAGCAGTATTTTCACAGTTTAAAACAGCGAGAGTAGAGCTGGGATTATTGGAGTTTAAAACAGCGAGAGGAGAGCCGGGATTTTCACAGTTTAAAACAGCAAGAGGTGAGCAGGATTTTCACAGTTTGAAACAGTGAGAGGTGAGCTGGGATTTTCACAGTTTAAAACAGCGAGAGGTGAGCAGTATTTTCACAGTTTAAAACAGCGAGAAGAGAGCCGGATTTTCACACTTTAAAACAATGCGAGGTGAGCACGATTTTCACAGTGTAAAACAACGAGAGTAGAGCTGTGACTTTTACCATTTCAAACACCGAGAGGAGTGCTGTGATTTTCACAGTTGAAAACAGGGAGATGATGGCCTGGATTTTCGCATTTTAAAACAGCGAGAGGACAGCAGGATTTTCAGAGGTTAAAACAGTGAGAGTTGAGCTGGGATTTTCACAGTTTAAAACAGCGAGAGGGGAGCCGGGATTTACACAGTTTAAAACAGCCAGTGGAGAGCCGGATTTTCACAGTTTAAAACAGTGAGAGCTGACCCTGAATTTCACAGTTTAAAACAGCGAGAGGAGAGCAGGATTTTCACAGTTTAAAACAGCGAGAGGAGAGCAGGATTTTCACAGTTTAAAAACAACGAGAGGTGAGCTGGGATTTTCACAGTATTGAAGCAGCCAGAGGGCTGCAGGTATTTTCACAGGTTAATTCAACGAGAGGAGAGAAGGATATTCACGGATTAAATTGCGAGTGGAGAGCAGGAATTTCACTGTCTAAAACAGCGAGAGAAGAGCTGGGAGTTTTACCATTTCAAACAGCGAGAGGAGTGCTGTGATTTTCACAGTTGAAAACAGGGAGATGTTGGCCAGAATTTTCGCAATTTAAAACAGCGAGAGGACAGCAGAATTTTCACAGGTTAAATCTGCGAGAGAAGAGCAAGATTTTCACAATATAAAACAGCGAGAGGTGTGCAGTATTTTCACAGTATAAAACTGCGAGAGACATCTGGATTTTCACAGTTTTAAACAGCGAGAGGGAAGCAGGATTTTCGCAGTTTGAAACAGCGAGAGGTGAGAAGGATTTTCACAATTTAAAACAGCGAGAGGAAAACCAGATTTTCACAGTTTTAAACAGTGAGAGGTGAGCTGGGATTTTCACAGTTTAAAACAGCGAGAGTAGAGCTGGGATTTTCACCGTTTCAAATAGTGAGAGGAGTGCTGTGATTTTCACAGTTGAAAACAGGGAGATGTTGGCCAGAATTTTCGCAATTTAAAACAGCAAGAGGACAGCAGAATTTTCATAGGTTAAATCTGCGAGAGAAGAGCAAGATTTTCAACATATAAAACAGCGAGAGGTGTGCAGTGTTTTCACAGTTTAAAACCGCGAGAGACATCTGGATTTTCACAGTGTAAAACAGCGAGAGGGAAGCAGGATTTTCGCAGTTTGAAACAGTGAGAGGAGAGCCGGGATTTTCACCTTTTAAAAGAGCCAGAGGAGAGCAGGATTTTCATAGTTTAAAACAGCGAGAGGTGAGCTGGGATTTTCACAGTTTAAAACAGCGAGAGGTGAGCAGTATTTTCACAGTTTAAAACAGCGAGAAGAGAGCCCGATTTTCACACTTTAAAACAATGCGAGGTGAGCACGATTTTCACAGTGTAAAACAACGAGAGTAGAGCTGTGATTTTTACCATTTCAAACACCGAGAGGAGTGCTGTGATTTTCACAGTTGAAAACAGGGAGATGATGGCCTGGATTTTCGCATTTTAAAACAGCGAGAGGACAGCAGGATTTTCACAGGTTAAAACAGTGAGAGTTGAGCTGGGATTTTCACAGTTTAAAACAGCGAGAGGAGAGCTGGGATTTACACAGTTTAAAACAGCCAGTGGAGAGCCGGACTTTCACAGTTTAAAACAGTGAGAGCTGACCCTGAATTTCACAGTTTAAAACAGCGAGAGGAGAGCAGGATTTTCACAGTTTAAAACAACGAGAGTTGAGCTGGGATTTTCACAGTATTGAAGCAGCCAGAGGGGTGCAGGTATTTTCACAGGTTAATTCAACGAGAGGAGAGAAGGATATTCACGGATTAAATTGCGAGTGGAGAGCAGGAATTTCACTGTCTAAAACAGCGAGTGAAGAGCTGTGATTTTTACCATTTCAAACAGCGAGAGAAGAGCTGTGATTTTTACCATTTCAAACAGCGAGAGGAGTGCTGTGATTTTCACAGTTGAAAACAGGGAGATGTTGGCCAGAATTTTCGCAATTTAAAACAGCGAGAGGACAGCAGAATTTTCACAGGTTAAATCTGCGAGAGAAGAGCAAGATTTTCACAATATAAAACAGCGAGAGGTGTGCAGTATTTTCACAGTTTAAAACCGCGAGAGACATCTGGATTTTCACAGTTTAAAACAGCGAGAGGGAAGCAGGATTTTCGCAGTTTGAAACAGTGAGAGGAGAGCCGGGATTTTCACACTTTAAAACTGTGAGAATTGGCAGGATTTTCACAGTTTAAAAACAGCGAGAGGAAGGCAGGATTTTCACAGTTTAAAACACCGAGAGGAGAGCAGGATTTTCACAGTTTGAATCAGCCAGAGGGGAGCCGGGATTTTCACAGTTTTGAAACAGCGAGAGGAGAGCAGAATTTTCACTGTTTAAAACAGCGAAAGTAGAGCAGGTTTTTCACAGTTTAAAACAGCGAGAGGTGAGCTGGGATTTTCACAGAATTGAAGCAGCCAGAGGGGAGCAGGATTTTCACTGTTTAAAACAGCGAGCAGAGAGCCGGATTTTCACACTTTAAAACTATGCGAGGTGAGCACGATTTTCACAGTGTAAAACAACGAGAGGAGAGCTGTGATTTTTACCGTTTCAAACACCGAGAGGAGTGCTGTGATTTTCACAGTTGAAAACAGGGAGATGTTGGCCAGGATTTTCGCATTTTAAAACAGCGAGAGGACAGCAGGATTTTCACAGGTTAAATCTGCGAGAGAAGAGCACGATTTTCACAATATAAAACAGCGAGAGGTGTGCAGTATTTTCACAGTTTAAAACCGCGAGAGACATCTGGATTTTCACGGTTTAAAACAGCGAGAGGGAAGCAGGATATTCACAGTTTAAAACAGGGAGAGGTGTGCAGTATTTTCACAGTCTAAAACCGCGAGAGACATCTGGATTTTCACAGTTTAAAACAGCGAGAGGGAAGCAGGATTTTCGCAGTTTAAAACAGTGAGAGGAGAGCCGGGATTTTCACATTTTAAAAGAGCCAGAGGAGAGCAGGATTTTCACAGTTTAAAACAGCGAGAGTAGAGCTGGGATTTTCACACTTTAAAACAATGCGAGGTGAGCACGATTTTCACAGTGTAAAACAACGAGAAGAGAGCTGTGATTTTTACCATTTCAAACAACGAGAGGAGAGCTGTGATTTTTCCCGTTTCAAACAGCGAGAGGAGTGCTGCGATTTTCACAGTTGAAAACAGGGAGATGTTGGCCAGGATTTTCACAATTTAAAACAGCGAGAGGAGAGCAGAATTTTCACAGGTTAAAACAGCGAGAGAAGAGCCCGATTTTCACAATATAAAACAGCGAGAGGTGTGCAGTATTTTCATAGTTTAAAACCGCGAGAGACATCTGGATTTTCACAGTTTAAAACAGCGAGTGGGAAGCAGGATTTTCACAGTTTAAAACAGCGAGAGGAGAGCTGGATTTTCACAATTTAAAACAGTGAGAGCTGACCCTGAATTTCACAGTTTAAAACAGCGAGAGGAGAGCAGGATTTTCACAGTTTAAAACAGCGAGCAGAGAGTAGGATTTTCACAGTTTAAAGCAGCCAGAGGAGAGCAGTTTTTTCACATTTTAAAACAGCGAGAGGAAAGCTCGGATATTCACAGTCTGAAACAGTGAGAGAAGAGCTGAATTTTCACAGTTTAAAACAGCGAGAGGAGAGCAGGATTTTCATATTTAAAGACAGCGAGAGGAGAGCAGTATTTTCACAGTTTAAAACAGCGAGAGTAGAGCTGGGATTATTGGAGTTTAAAACAGCGAGAGGAGAGCCGGGATTTTCACAGTTTAAAACAGCAAGAGGTGAGCAGGATTTTCACAGTTTGCAACAGTGAGAGGTGAGCTGGGATTTTCACAGTTTAAAACAGCGAGAGGTGAGCAGTATTTTCACAGTTTAAAACAGCGAGAAGAGAGCCGGATTTTCACACTTTAAAACAATGCGAGGTGAGCACGATTTTCACAGTGTAAAACAACGAGAGTAGAGCTGTGACTTTTAACATTTCAAACACCGAGAGGAGTGCTGTGATTTTCACAGTTGAAAACAGGGAGATGATGGCCTGGATTTTCGCATTTTAAAACAGCGAGAGGACAGCAGGATTTTCACAGGTTAAAACAGTGAGAGTTGAGCTGGGATTTTCACAGTTTAAAACAGCGAGAGGGGAGCCGGGATTTACACAGTTTAAAACAGCCAGTGGAGAGCCGGATTTTCACAGTTTAAAACAGTGAGAGCTGACCCTGAATTTCACAGTTTAAAACAGCGAGAGGAGAGCAGGATTTTCACAGTTTAAAACAGCGAGAGGAGAGCAGGATTTTCACAGTTTAAAACAACGAGAGGTGAGCTGGGATTTTCACAGTATTGAAGCAGCCAGAGTGCTGCAGGTATTTTCACAGGTTAATTCAACGAGAGGAGAGAAGGATATTCACGGATTAAATTGCGAGTGGAGAGCAGGAATTTCACTGTCTAAAACAGCGAGAGAAGAGCTGTGATTTTTACCATTTCAAACAGCGAGAGGAGTGCTGTGATTTTCACAGTTGAAAACAGGGAGATGTTGGCCAGAATTTTCGCAATTTAAAACAGCGAGAGGACAGCAGAATTTTCACAGGTTAAATCTGCGAGAGTAGAGCAAGATTTTCACAATATAAAACAGCGAGAGGTGTGCAGTATTTTCACAGTATAAAACTGCGAGAGACATCTGGATTTTCACAGTTTTAAACAGCGAGAGGGAAGCAGGATTTTCGCAGTTTGAAACAGCGAGAGGTGAGAAGGATTTTCACAATTTAAAACAGCGAGAGGAAAACCAGATTTTCACAGTTTTAAACAGTGAGAGGTGAGCTGGGATTTTCACAGTTTAAAACAGCGAGAGTAGAGCTGGGATTTTCACCGTTTAAAACAGCGTGAAGTGAGCAGGATTTTCACAGTTTAAAGCAGTGAGAGGTGAGCAGGATTTTCTCAGTTTAAAACAGCGAGAGGTGACAATGGATTTTCACAGTTTAAAACAGTGAGAGGGGAGCAGGATTTTCACAGTTTAAAACAGCGAGAGTAGAGCTGGGATTTTCACACTTTAAAACTGTGAGAATTGAGCAGGATTTTCACAGTTTAAAACAGCGAGAGGAAGGCAGGATTTTCACAGTTTAAAACACCGAGAGGAGAGCAGGATTTTCACAGTTTGAATCAGCCAGAGGGGAGCCGGGATTTTCACAGTTTTGAAACAGCGAGAGGAGAGCAGGATTTTCACTGTTTAAAACAGCGAAAGTAGAGCAGGAATTTCACAGTTTTAAACAGCGAGAGGTGAGCTGGGATGTTCACAGAATTGAAGCAGCCAGAGGGGAGCAGGATTTTCACTGTTTAAAACAGCGAGAGTAGAGCTGGGATTTTCACACTTTAAAACAATGCGAGGTGAGCACGATTTTCACAGTGTAAAACAACGAGAAGAGAGCTGTGATTTTTACCATTTCAAACAACGAGAGGAGAGCTGTGATTTTTCCCGTTTCAAACAGCGAGAGGAGTGCTGCGATTTTCACAGTTGAAAACAGGGAGATGTTGGCCAGGATTTTCACAATTTAAAACAGCGAGAGGAGAGCAGAATTTTCACAGGTTAAAACAGCGAGATAAGAGCCCGATTTTCACAATATAAAACAGCGAGAGGTGTGCAGTATTTTCATAGTTTAAAACCGCGAGAGACATCTGGATTTTCACAGTTTAAAACAGCGAGTGGGAAGCAGGATTTTCACAGTTTAAAACAGCGAGAGGAGAGCTGGATTTTCACAGTTTAAAACCGTGAGAGCGGACCCTGAATTTCACAGTTTAAATCAGCGAGAGGAGAGCAGGATTTTCACAGTTTAAAACGGCGAGAAGAGAGCAGGATTTTCACAGTTTAAAGCAGCCAGAGGAGAGCAGTTTTTTCACATTTTAAAACAGCGAGAGGAAAGCTCCGATATTCACAGTCTGAAAAAGTGAGAGAAGAGCTGAATTTTCACAGTTTAAACAGCGAGAGGAGAGCAGGATTTTCATATTTAAAGACAGCGAGAGGAGAGCAGTATTTTCACAGTTTAAAACAGCGAGAGTAGAGCTGGGATTATTGGAGTTTAAAACCGCGAGAGGAGAGCCGGGATTTTCACAGTTTAAAACAGCAAGAGGTGAGCAGGATTTTCACAGTTTGAAACAGTGAGAGGTGAGCTGGGATTTTCACAGTTTAAAACAGCGAGAGGTGAGCAGTATTTTCACAGTTTAAAACAGCAAGAAGAGAGCCGGATTTTCACACTTTAAAACAATGCGAGGTGAGCACGATTTGCACAGTGTAAAACAACGAGAGTAGAGCTGTGATTTTTACCATTTCAAACACCGAGAGGAGTGCTGTGATTTTCACAGTTGAAAACAGGGAGATGATGGCCTGGATTTTCGCATTTTAAAACAGCGAGAGGACAGCAGGATTTTCACAGGTGAAAACAGTGAGAGTTGAGCTGGGATTTTCACAGTTTAAAACAGCGAGAGGAGAGCTGGGATTTACACAGTTTAAAACAGCCAGTGGAGAGCCGGATTTTCACAGTTTAAAACAGTGAGAGCTGACCCTGAATTTCACAGTTTAAAACAGCGAGAGGAGAGCAGGATTTTCACAGTTTAAAACAGCGAGAGGAGAGCAGGATTTTCACAGTTTAAAACAACGAGAGGTGAGCTGGGATTTTCACAGTATTGAAGCAGCCAGAGGGCTGCAGGTATTTTCACAGGTTAATTCAACGAGAGGAGAGAAGGATATTCACGGATTAAATTGCGAGTGGAGAGCAGGAATTTCACTGTCTAAAACAGCGAGAGAAGAGCTGTGATTTTTACCATTTCAAACAGCGAGAGGAGTGCTGTGATTTTCACAGTTGAAAACAGGGAGATGTTGGCCAGAATTTTCGCAATTTAAAACAGCGAGAGGACAGCAGAATTTTCACAGGTTAAATCTGCGAGAGAAGAGCAAGATTTTCACAATATAAAACAGCGAGAGGTGTGCAGTATTTTCACAGTATAAAACTGCGAGAGACATCTGGATTTTCACAGTTTTAAACAGCGAGAGGGAAGCAGGATTTTCGCAGTTTGAAACAGCGAGAGGTGAGAAGGATTTTCACAATTTAAAACAGCGAGAGGAAAACCAGATTTTCACAGTTTTAAACAGTGAGAGGTGAGCTGGGATTTTCACAGTTTAAAACAGCGAGAGTAGAGCTGGGATTTTCACCGTTTCAAATAGTGAGAGGATGCTGTGATTTTCACAGTTGAAAACAGGGAGATGTTGGCCAGAATTTTCGCAATTTAAAACAGCGAGAGGACAGCAGAATTTTCATAAGTTAAATCTGCGAGAGAAGAGCAAGATTTTCAAAATATAAAACAGCGAGAGGTGTGCAGTTTTTTCACAGTTTAAAACCGCGAGAGACATCTGGATTTTCACAGTGTAAAACAGCGAGAGGGAAGCAGGATTTTCGCAGTTTGAAACAGTGAGAGGAGAGCCGGGATTTTCACCTTTTAAAAGAGCCAGAGGAGAGCAGGATTTTCATAGTTTAAAACAGCGAGAGGTGAGCTGGGATTTTCACAGTTTAAAACAGCGAGAGGTGAGCAGTATTTTCACAGTTTAAAACAGCGAGAAGAGAGCCCGATTTTCACACTTTAAAACAATGCGAGGTGAGCACGATTTTCACAGTGTAAAACAACGAGAGTAGAGCTGTGATTTTTACCATTTCAAACACCGAGAGGAGTGCTGTGATTTTCACAGTTGAAAACAGGGAGATGATGGCCTGGATTTTCGCATTTTAAAACAGCGAGAGGACAGCAGGATTTTCACAGCTTAAAACAGTGAGAGTTGAGCTGGGATTTTCACAGTTTAAAACAGCGAGAGGAGAGCTGGGATTTACACAGTTTAAAACAGCCAGTGGAGAGCCGGATTTTCACAGTTTAAAACAGTGAGAGCTGACCCTGAATTTCACAGTTTAAAACAGCGAGAGGAGAGCAGGATTTTCACAGTTTAAAACAGCGAGAGGAGAGCAGGATTTTCACAGTTTAAAACAACGAGAGTTGAGCTGGGATTTTCACAGTATTGAAGCAGCCAGAGGGGTGCAGGTATTTTCGCAGGTTAATTCAACGAGAGGTGAGAAGGATATTCACGGATTAAATTGCGAGTGGAGAGCAGGAATTTCACTGTCTAAAACAGCGAGTGAAGAGCTGTGATTTTTACCATTTCAAACAGCGAGAGAAGAGCTGTGATTTTTACCATTTCAAACAGCGAGAGGAGTGCTGTGATTTTCACAGTTGAAAACAGGGAGATGTTGGCCAGAATTTTTGCAATTTAAAACAGCGAGAGGACAGCAGAATTTTCACAGGTTACATCTGCGAGAGAAGAGAAAGATTTTCACAATATAAAACAGCGAGAGGTGTGCAGTATTTTCACAGTTTAAAACCGCGAGAGACATCTGGATTTTCACAGTTTAAAACAGCGAGAGGGAAGCAGGATTTTCGCAGTTTGAAACAGTGAGAGGAGAGCCGGGATTTTCACACTTTAAAACTGTGAGAATTGGCAGGATTTTCACAGTTTAAAACAGCGAGAGGAAGGCAGGATTTTCACAGTTTAAAACACCGAGAGGAGAGCAGGATTTTCACAGTTTGAATCAGCCAGAGGGGAGCCGGGATTTTCACAGTTTTGAAACAGCGAGAGGAGAGCAGAATTTTCACTGTTTAAAACAGCGAAAGTAGAGCAGGTTTTTCACAGTTTAAAACAGCGAGAGGTGAGCTGGGATTTTCACAGAATTGAAGCAGCCAGAGGGGAGCAGGATTTTCACTGTTTAAAACAGCGAGCAGAGAGCCGGATTTTCACACTTTAAAACTATGCGAGGTGAGCACGATTTTCACAGTGTAAAACAACGAGAGGAGAGCTGTGATTTTTACCGTTTCAAACACCGAGAGGAGTGCTGTGATTTTCACAGTTGAAAACAGGGAGATGTTGGCCAGGATTTTCGCATTTTAAAACAGCGAGAGGACAGCAGGATTTTCACAGGTTAAATCTGCGAGAGAAGAGCACGATTTTCACAATATAAAACAGCGAGAGGTGTGCAGTATTTTCACAGTTTAAAACCGCGAGAGACATCTGGATTTTCACGGTTTAAAACAGCGAGAGGGAAGCAGGATATTCACAGTTTAAAACAGCGAGAGGTGTGCAGTATTTTCACAGTCTAAAACCGCGAGAGACATCTGGATTTTCACAGTTTAAAACAGCGAGAGGGAAGCAGGATTTTCGCAGTTTAAAACAGTGAGAGGAGAGCCGGGATTTTCACATTTTAAAAGAGCCAGAGGAGAGCAGGATTTTCACAGTTTAAAACAGCGAGAGTAGAGCTGGGATTTTCACACTTTAAAACAATGCGAGGTGAGCACGATTTTCACAGTGTAAAACAACGAGAAGAGAGCTGTGATTTTTACCATTTCAAACAACGAGAGGAGAGCTGTGATTTTTCCCGTTTCAAACAGCGAGAGGAGTGCTGCGATTTTCACAGTTGAAAACAGGGAGATGTTGGCCAGGATTTTCACAATTTAAAACAGCGAGAGGAGAGCAGAATTTTCACAGGTTAAAACAGCGAGAGAAGAGCCCGATTTTCACAATATAAAACAGCGAGAGGTGTGCAGTATTTTCATAGTTTAAAACCGCGAGAGACATCTGGATTTTCACAGTTTAAAACAGCGAGTGGGAAGCAGGATTTTCACAGTTTAAAACAGCGAGAGGAGAGCTGGATTTTCACAGTTTAAAACAGTGAGAGCTGACCCTGAATTTCACAGTTTAAAACAGCGAGAGGAGAGCAGGATTTTCACAGTTTAAAACAGCGAGCAGAGAGCAGGATTTTCACAGTTTAAAGCAGCCAGAGGAGAGCAGTTTTTTCACATTTTAAAACAGCGAGAGGAAAGCTCGGATATTCACAGTCTGAAACAGTGAGAGAAGAGCTGAATTTTCACAGTTTAAAACAGCGAGAGGAGAGCAGGATTTTCATATTTAAAGACAGCGAGAGGAGAGCAGTATTTTCACAGTTTAAAACAGCGAGAGTAGAGCTGGGATTATTGGAGTTTAAAACAGCGAGAGGAGAGCCGGGATTTTCACAGTTTAAAACAGCAAGAGGTGAGCAGGATTTTCACAGTTTGAAACAGTGAGAGGTGAGCTGGGATTTTCACAGTTTAAAACAGCGAGAGGTGAGCAGTATTTTCACAGTTTAAAACAGCGAGAAGAGAGCCGGATTTTCACACTTTAAAACAATGCGAGGTGAGCACGATTTTCACAGTGTAAAACAACGAGAGTAGAGCTGTGATTTTTACCATTTCAAACACCGAGAGGAGTGCTGTGATTTTCACAGTTGAAAACAGGGAGATGATGGCCTGGATTTTCGCATTTTAAAACAGCGAGAGGACAGCAGGATTTTCACAGCTTAAAACAGTGAGAGTTGAGCTGGGATTTTCACAGTTTAAAACAGCGAGAGGAGAGCTGGGATTTACACAGTTTAAAACAGCCAGTGGAGAGCCGGATTTTCACAGTTTAAAACAGTGAGAGCTGACCCTGAATTTCACAGTTTAAAACAGCGAGAGGAGAGCAGGATTTTCACAGTTTAAAACAACGAGAGGTGAGCTGGGATTTTCACAGTATTGAAGCAGCCAGAGGGCTGCAGGTATTTTCACAGGTTAATTCAACGAGAGGAGAGAAGGATATTCACGGATTAAATTGCGAGTGGAGAGCAGGAATTTCACTGTCTAAAACAGCGAGAGAAGAGCTGTGATTTTTACCATTTCAAACAGCGAGAGGAGTGCTGTGATTTTCACAGTTGAAAACAGGGAGATGTTGGCCAGAATTTTCGCAATTTAAAACAGCGAGAGGACAGCAGAATTTTCACAGGTTAAATCTGCGAGAGAAGAGCAAGATTTTCACAATATAAAACAGCGAGAGGTGTGCAGTATTTTCACAGTATAAAACTGCGAGAGACATCTGGATTTTCACAGTTTTAAACAGCGAGAGGGAAGCAGGATTTTCGCAGTTTGAAACAGCGAGAGGTGAGAAGGATTTTCACAATTTAAAACAGCGAGAGGAAAACCAGATTTTCACAGTTTTAAACAGTGAGAGGTGAGCTGGGATTTTCACAGTTTAAAACAGCGAGAGTAGAGCTGGGATTTTCACCGTTTCAAATAGTGAGAGGAGTGCTGTGATTTTCACAGTTGAAAACAGGGAGATGTTGGCCAGAATTTTCGCAATTTAAAACAGCGAGAGGACAGCAGAATTTTCATAGGTTAAATCTGCGAGAGAAGAGCAAGATTTTCAAAATATAAAACAGCGAGAGGTGTGCAGTATTTTCACAGTTTAAAACCGCGAGAGACATCTGGATTTTCACAGTGTAAAACAGCGAGAGGGAAGCAGGATTTTCGCAGTTTGAAACAGTGAGAGGAGAGTCGGGATTTTCACCTTTTAAAAGAGCCAGAGGAGAGCAGGATTTTCATAGTTTAAAACAGCGAGAGGTGAGCTGGGATTTTCACAGTTTAAAACAGCGAGAGGTGAGCAGTATTTTCACAGTTTAAAACAGCGAGAAGAGAGCCGGATTTTCACACTTTAAAACAATGCGAGGTGAGCACGATTTTCACAGTGTAAAACAACGAGAGTAGAGCTGTGATTTTTACCATTTCAAACACCGAGAGGAGTGCTGTGATTTTCACAGTTGAAAACAGGGAGATGATGGCCTGGATTTTCGCATTTTAAAACAGCGAGAGGACAGCAGGATTTTCACAGGTTAAAACAGTGAGAGTTGAGCTGGGATTTTCACAGTTTAAAACAGCGAGAGGAGAGCTGGGATTTACACAGTTTAAAACAGCCAGTGGAGAGCCGGATTTTCACAGTTTAAAACAGTGAGAGCTGACCCTGAATTTCACAGTTTAAAACAGCGAGAGGAGAGCAGGATTTTCACAGTTTAAAACAGCGAGAGGAGAGCAGGATTTTCACAGTTTAAAACAACGAGAGTTGAGCTGGGATTTTCACAGTATTGAAGCAGCCAGAGGGGTGCAGGTATTTTCACAGGTTAATTCAACGAGAGGAGAGAAGGATATTCACGGATTAAATTGCGAGTGGAGAGCAGGAATTTCACTGTCTAAAACAGCGAGAGAAGAGCTGTGATTTTTACCATTTCAAACAGCGAGAGGAGTGCTGTGATTTTCACAGTTGAAAACAGGGAGATGTTGGCCAGAATTTTCGCAATTTAAAACAGCGAGAGGACAGCAGAATTTTCACAGGTTAAATCTGCGAGAGAAGAGCAAGATTTTCACAATATAAAACAGCGAGAGGTGTGCAGTATTTTCACAGTTTAAAACCGCGAGAGACATCTGGATTTTCACAGTTTAAAACAGCGAGAGGGAAGCAGGATTTTCGCAGTTTGAAACAGTGAGAGGAGAGCCGGGATTTTCACACTTTAAAACTGTGAGAATTGGCAGGATTTTCACAGTTTAAAACAGCGAGAGGAAGGCAGGATTTTCACAGTTTAAAACACCGAGAGGAGAGCACGATTTTCACAGTTTGAATCAGCCAGAGGGGAGCCGGGATTTTCACAGTTTTGAAACAGCGAGAGGAGAGCAGAATTTTCACTGTTTAAAACAGCGAATGTAGAGCAGGAATTTCACAGTTTAAAACAGCGAGAGGTGAGCTGGGATTTTCACAGAATTGAAGCAGCCAGAGGGGAGCAGGATTTTCACTGTTTAAAACAGCGAGCAGAGAGCCGGATTTTCACACTTTAAAACTATGCGAGGTGAGCACGATTTTCACAGTGTAAAACAACGAGAGGAGAGCTGTGATTTTTACCGTTTCAAACACCGAGAGGAGTGCTGTGATTTTCACAGTTGAAAACAGGGAGATGTTGGCCAGGATTTTCGCATTTTAAAACAGCGAGAGGACAGCAGAATTTTCACAGGTTAAATCTGCGAGAGAAGAGCACGATTTTCACAATATAAAACAGCGAGAGGTGTGCAGTATTTTCACAGTTTAAAACCGCGAGAGACATCTGGATTTTCACGGTTTAAAACAGCGAGAGGGAAGCAGGATATTCACAGTTTAAAACAGCGAGAGGTGTGCAGTATTTTCACAGTCTAAAACCGCGAGAGACATCTGGATTTTCACTGTTTAAAACAGCGAGAGGGAAGCAGGATTTTCGCAGTTTAAAACAGTGAGAGGAGAGCCGGGATTTTCTCATTTTAAAAGAGCCAGAGGAGAGCAGGATTTTCACAGTTTAAAACAGCGAGAGTAGAGCTGGGATTTTCACACTTTAAAACAATGCGAGGTGAGCACGATTTTCACAGTGTAAAACAACGAGAAGAGAGCTGTGATTTTTACCATTTCAAACAACGAGAGGAGTGCTGCGATTTTCACAGTTGAAAACAGGGAGATGTTGGCCAGGATTTTCACAATGTAAAACAGCGAGAGGAGAGCAGAATTTTCACAGGTTAAAACAGCGAGAGAAGAGCCCGATTTTCACAATATAAAACAGCGAGAGGTGTGCAGTATTTTCATAGTTTAAAACCGCGAGATACATCTGGATTTTCACAGTTTAAAACAGCGAGTGGGAAGCAGGATTTTCACAGTTTAAAACAGCGAGAGGAGAGCTGGATTTTCACAGTTTAAAACAGTGAGAGCTGACCCTGAATTTCACAGTTTAAAACAGCCAGAGGAGAGCAGTTTTTTCACATTTTAAAACAGCGAGAGGAAGCTCGGATATTCACAGTCTGAAACAGTGAGAGAAGAGCTGAATTTTCACAGTTTAAAACAGCGAGAGGAGAGCAGGATTTTCATATTTAAAGACAGCGAGAGGAGAGCAGTATTTTCACAGTTTAAAACAGCGAGAGTAGAGCTGGGATTATTGGAGTTCAAAACTGCGAGAGGAGAGCCGGGATTTTCACAGTTTAAAACAGCAAGAGGTGAGCAGGATTTTCACAGTTTGAAACAGTGAGAGGTGAGCTGGGATTTTCACAGTTGGAAACAGCGAGAGGTGAGCAGTATTTTCACAGTTTAAAACAGCGAGAAGAGAGCCGGATTTTCACACTTTAAAACAATGCGAGGTGAGCACGATTTTCACAGTGTAAAACAACGAGAGTAGAGCTGTGATTTTTACCATTTCAAACACCGAGAGGAGTGCTGTGATTTTCACAGTTGAAAACAGGGAGATGATGGCCTGTATTTTCGCATTTTAAAACAGCCAGAGGACAGCAGGATTTTCACAAGTTAAAACAGTGAGAGTTGAGCTGGGATTTTCACAGTTTAAAACAGCGAGAGGAGAGCTGGGTTTACACACTTTAAAACAGCCAGTGGAGAGCCGGATTTTCACAGTTTAAAACAGTGAGAGCTGACCCTGAATTTCACAGTTTAAAACAGCGAGAGGAGAGCAGGATTTTCACAGTTTAAAACAGCGAGAGGAGAGCAGGATTTTCACAGTTTAAAACAACGAGAGGTGAGCTGGGATTTTCACAGTATTGAAGCAGCCAGAGGGCTGCAGGTATTTTCACAGGTTAATTCAATGAGAGGAGAGAAGGATATTCACGGATTAAATTGCGAGTGGAGAGCAGGAATTTCACTGTCTAAAACAGCGAGAGAAGAGCTGTGATTTTTACCATTTCAAACAGCGAGAGGAGTGCTGTGATTTTCACAGTTGAAAACAGGGAGATGTTGGCCAGAATTTTCGCAATTTAAAACAGCGAGAGGACAGCAGAATTTTCACAGGTTAAATCTGCGAGAGAAGAGCACGATTTTCACAATATAAAACAGCGAGAGGTGTGCAGTATTTTCACAGTATAAAACTGCGAGAGACATCTGGATTTTCACAGTTTTAAACAGCGAGAGGGAAGCAGTATTTTCGCAGTTTGAAACAGCGAGAGGTGAGAAGGATTTTCACAATTTAAAACAGCGAGAGGAAAACCAGATTTTCACAGTTTTAAACAGTGAGAGGTGAGCTGGGATTTTCACAGTTAAAAACAGCGAGAGTAGAGCTGGGATTTTCACCGTTTCAAATAGTGAGAGGAGTGCTGTGATTTTCACAGTTTAAAACAGCGAGAGTAGAGCTGGGATTATTGGAGTTTAAAACAGCGAGAGGAGAGCCGGGATTTTCACAGTTTAAAACAGCGAGAGGTGAGCTGGGATTTTCACAGTTTAAAACAGCGAGAGGTGAGCCGGGATTTTCACAGTTTAAAACAGCGAGAGGTGAACTGGGATTTTCACAGTTTAAAACAGCGAGAGGTGAGCTGGGATTTTCACAGTTTATAACAGCGAGAGGTGAGCAGTATTTTCACAGTTTAAAACAGCGAGAAGAGAGCCGGATTTTCACACTTTAAAACAATGCGAGGTGAGCACGATTTTCACAGTGTAAAACAACGAGAGTAGAGCTGTGGTTTTTACCATTTCAAACACCGAGAGGAGTGCTGTGATTTTCACAGTTGAAAACAGGGAGATGATGGCCTGTATTTTCGCATTTTAAAACAGCGAGAGGACAGCAGGATTTTCACAGGTTAAAACAGTGAGAGTTGAGCTGGGATTTTCACAGTTTAAAACAGCGAGAGGAGAGCTGGGATTTGCACAGTTTAAAATGGCCAGTGGAGAGCCGGATTTTCACAGTTTAAAACAGTGAGAGCTGACCCTGAATTTCACAGTTTAAAACAGCGAGAGGAGAGCAGGATTTTCACAGTTTAAAACAGCCAGAGGAGAGCCGGATTTTCACAGTTTAAAACAGTGAGAGCTGACCCTGAATTTCACAGTTTAAAACAGCGAGAAGAGAGCTGGGATTTTCACATTATTGAAGCAGCCAGAGGGCTGCAGGTATTTTCACAGGTTAATTCAACGAGAGGAGAGAAGGATATTCACGGATTAAATTGCGAGTGGAGAGCAGGAATTTCACTGTCTAAAACAGCGAGAGAAGAGCTGTGATTTTTACCATTTCAAACAGCGAGAGAAGAGCTGTGATTTTTACCATTTCAAACAGCGAGAGGAGTGCTGTGATTTTCACAGTTGAAAACAGGGAGATGTTGGCCAGAATTTTCGCAATTTAAAACAGCGAGAGGACAGCAGAATTTTCACAGGTTAAATCTGCGAGAGAAGAGCAAGATTTTCACAATATAAAACAGCGAGAGGTGTGCAGTATTTTCACAGTATAAAACTGCGAGAGACATCTGGATTTTCACAGTTTAAAACAGCGAGAGGGAAGCAGGATTTTCGCAGTTTGAAACAGCGAGAGGAAGGCAGGATTTTCACAGTTTAAAACACCGAGAGGAGAGCAGGATTTTCACAGTTTGAATCAGCCAGAGGGGAGCCGGGATTTTCACAGTTTTGAAACAGCGAGAGGAGAGCAGGATTTTCACTGTTTAAAACAGCGAAAGTAGAGCAGGAATTTCACAGCTTAAAACAGCGAGAGGTGAGCTGGGATTTTCACAGAATTGAAGCAGCCAGAGGGGAGCAGGATTTTCACTGTTTAAAACAGCGAGCAGAGAGCCGGATTTTCACACTTTAAAACTATGCGAGGTGAGCACAATTTTCACAGTGTAAAACAACGAGAGGAGAGCTGTGATTTTTACCGTTTCAAACACCGAGAGGAGTGCTATGATTTTCACAGTTGAAAACAGGGAGATGTTGGCCAGGATTTTCGCATTTTAAAACAGCGAGAGGACAGCAGAATTTTCACAGGTTAAATCTGCGATAGAAGAGCACGATTTTCACAATATAAAACAGCGAGAGGTGTGCAGTATTTTCACAGTTTAAAACCGCGAGAGACATCTGGATTTTCACGGTTTAAAACAGCGAGAGGGAAGCAGGATATTCACAGTTTAAAACAGCGAGAGGTGTGCAGTATTTTCACAGTCTAAAACCGCGAGAGACATCTGGATTTTCACAGTTTAAAACAGCGAGAGGGAAGCAGGATTTTCGCAGTTTAAAACAGTGAGAGGAGAGCCGGGATTTTCACATTTTAAAAGAGCCAGAGGAGAGCAGGATTTTCACATTTAAAAACAGCGATAGGGAAGCAGGATTTTCACAGTTTATAACCGTGAGAGACATCTGGATTTTCACGGTTTAAAACAGCGAGAGGGAAGCAGGATATTCACAGTTTAAAACAGCGAGAGGTGTGCAGTATTTTCACAGTCTAAAACCGCGAGAGACATCTGGATTTTCACTGTTTAAAACAGCGAGAGGGAAGCAGGATTTTCGCAGTTTAAAACAGTGAGAGGAGAGCCGGGATTTTCACATTTTAAAAGAGCCAGAGGAGAGCAGGATTTTCACAGTTTAAAACAGCGAGAGTAGAGCTGGGATTTTCACAGTTTAAAACAGCGAGAGGTGAGCTGGGATTTTCACAGTTTAAAACAGCGAGAGGTGAGCAGTATTTTCACAGTTTAAAACAGCGAGAAGAGAGCCGGATTTTCACACTTTAAAACAATGCGAGGTGAGCACGATTTTCACAGTGTAAAACAACGAGAGTAGAGCTGTGGTTTTTACCATTTCAAACACCGAGAGGAGTGCTGTGATTTTCACAGTTGAAAACAAGGAGATGATGGCCTGTATTTTCGCATTTTAAAACAGCGAGAGGACAGCAGGATTTTCACAGGTTAAAACAGTGAGAGTTGAGCTGGGATTTTCACAGTTTAAAACAGCGAGAGGAGAGCTGGGATTTACACAGTTTAAAACAGCCAGTGGAGAGCCGGATTTTCACAGTTTAAAACAGTGAGAGCTGACCCTGAATTTCACAGTTTAAAACAGCGAGAGGAGAGCAGGATTTTCACAGTTTAAAACAGCCAGAGGAGAGCCGGATTTTCACAGTTTAAAACAGTGAGAGCTGACCCTGAATTTCACAGTTTAAAACAGCGAGAAGAGAGCAGGATTTTCACAGTTTAAAACAACGAGAGGAGAGCAGGATTTTCACAGTTTAAAACAACGAGAGGTGAGCTGGGATTTTCACATTATTGAAGCAGCCAGAGGGCTGCAGGTATTTTCACAGGTTAATTCAACGAGAGGAGAGAAGGATATTCACGGATTAAATTGCGAGTGGAGAGCAGGAATTTCACAGTTTAAAACAGCGAGAGTAGAGCTGTGATTTTTACCATTTCAAACAGCGAGAGAAGAGCTGTGATTTTTACCATTTCAAACAGCGAGAGGAGTGCTGTGATTTTCACAGTTGAAAACAGGGAGATGTTGGCCAGAATTTTCGCAATTTAAAACAGCGAGAGGACAGCAGAAATTTCACAAGTTAAATCTGCGAGAGAAGAGCAAGATTTTCACAATATAAAACAGCGAGAGGTGTGCAGTATTTTCACAGTATAAAACTGCGAGAGACATCTGGATTTTCACAGTTTAAAACAGCGAGAGGGAAGCAGGATTTTCGCAGTTTGAAACAGCGAGAGGAAGGCAGGATTTTCACAGTTTAAAACACCGAGAGGAGAGCAGGATTTTCACAGTTTGAATCAGCCAGAGGGGAGCCGGGATTTTCACAGTTTTGAAACAGCGAGAGGAGAGCAGGATTTTCACTGTTTAAAACAGCGAAAGTAGAGCAGGAATTTCACAGCTTAAAACAGCGTGAGGTGAGCTGGGATTTTCACAGAATTGAAGCAGCCAGAGGGGAGCAGGATTTTCACTGTTTAAAACAGCGAGCAGAGAGCCGGATTTTCACACTTTAAAACTATGCGAGGTGAGCACGATTTTCACAGTGTAAAACAACGAGAGGAGAGCTGTGATTTTTACCGTTTCAAACACCGAGAGGAGTGCTATGATTTTCACAGTTGAAAACAGGGAGATGTTGGCCAGGATTTTCGCATTTTAAAACAGCGAGAGGACAGCAGAATTTTCACAGGTTAAATCTGCGAGAGAAGAGCACGATTTTCACAATATAAAACAGCGAGAGGTGTGCAGTATTTTCACAGTTTAAAACCGCGAGAGACATCTGGATTTTCACGGTTTAAAACAGCGAGAGGGAAGCAGGATATTCACAGTTTAAAACAGCGAGAGGTGTGCAGTATTTTCACAGTCTAAAACCGCGAGAGACATCTGGATTTTCACTGTTTAAAACAGCGAGAGGGACGCAGGATTTTCGCAGTTTAAAACAGTGAGAGGAGAGCCGGGATTTTCACATTTTAAAAGAGCCAGAGGAGAGCAGGATTTTCACAGTTAAAAACAGCGAGAGGGAAGCAGGATTTTCACAGTTTATAACCGCGAGAGACATCTGGATTTTCACGGTTTAAAACAGCGAGAGGGAAGCAGGATATTCACAGTTTAAAACAGCGAGAGGTGTGCAGTATTTTCACAGTCTAAAACCGCGAGAGACATCTGGATTTTCACTGTTTAAAACAGCGAGAGGGAAGCAGGATTTTCGCAGTTTAAAACAGTGAGAGGAGAGCCGGGATTTTCACATTTTAAAAGAGCCAGAGGAGAGCAGGATTTTCACAGTTTAAAACAGCGAGAGTAGAGCTGGGATTTTCACACTTTAAAACAATGCGAGGTGAGCACGATTTTCACAGTGTAAAACAACGAGAGGAGAGCTGTGATTTTTACCGTTTCAAATAGTGAGAGGAGTGCTGTGATTTTCACAGTTGAAAACAGGGAGATGTTGGCCAGGATTTTCACAGTTTAAAACAGCGAGAGGAGAGCAGAATTTTCACAGGTTAAAACAGCGAGAGAAGAGCCCGATTTTCACAATATAAAACAGCGAGAGGTGTGCAGTATTTTCATAGTTTAAAACCGCGAGAGACATCTGGATTTTCACAGTTTAAAACAGCGAGTGGGAAGCAGGATTTTCACAGTTTAAAACAGCGAGAGGAGAGCTGGATTTTCACAGTTTAAAACAGTGAGAGCTGACCCTGAATTTCACAGTTTAAAACAGCGAGAGGAGAGCAGGATTTTCACAGTTTAAAACAGCGAGCAGAGAGCAGGATTTTCACAGTTTAAAGCAGCCAGAGGAGAGCAGTTTTTTCACATTTTAAAACAGCGAGAGGAAAGCTCGGATATTCACAGTCTGAAACAGTGAGAGAAGAGCTGAATTTTCACAGTTTAAAACAGCGAGAGGAGAGCAGGATTTTCATATTTAAAGACAGCGAGAGGAGAGCAGTATTTTCACAGTTTAAAACAGCGAGATAGAGCTGGGATTATTGGAGTTAAAAACAGCGAGAGGAGAGCCGGGATTTTCACAGTTTAAAACAGCAAGAGGTGAGCAGGATTTTCACAGTTTGAAACAGTGAGAGGTGAGCTGGGATTTTCACAGTTTAAAACAGCGAGAGGTGAGCAGTATTTTCACAGTTTAAAACAGCGAGAAGAGAGCCGGATTTTCACACTTTAAAACAATGCGAGGTGAGCACGATTTTCACAGTGTAAAACAACGAGAGTAGAGCTGTGATTTTTACCATTTCAAACACCGAGAGGAGTGCTGTGATTTTCACAGTTGAAAACAGGGAGATGATGGCCTGGATTTTCGCATTTTAAAACAGCGAGAGGACAGCAGGATTTTCACAGCTTAAAACAGTGAGAGTTGAGCTGGGATTTTCACAGTTTAAAACAGCGAGAGGAGAGCTGGGATTTACACAGTTTAAAACAGCCAGTGGAGAGCCGGATTTTCACAGTTTAAAACAGTGAGAGCTGACCCTGAATTTCACAGTTTAAAACAGCGAGAGGAGAGCAGGATTTTCACAGTTTAAAACAGCGAGAGGAGAGCAGGATTTTCACAGTTTAAAACAACGAGAGGTGAGCTGGGATTTTCACAGTATTGAAGCAGCCAGAGGGCTGCAGGTATTTTCACAGGTTAATTCAACGAGAGGAGAGAAGGATATTCACGGACTAAATTGCGAGAGGAGAGCAGGAATTTCACTGTCTAAAACAGCGAGAGAAGAGCTGTGATTTTTACCATTTCAAACAGCGAGAGGAGTGCTGTGATTTTCACAGTTGAAAACAGGGAGATGTTGGCCAGAATTTTCGCAATTTAAAACAGCGAGAGGACAGCAGAATTTTCACAGGTTAAATCTGCGAGAGAAGAGCAAGATTTTCACAATATAAAACAGCGAGAGGTGTGCAGTATTTTCACAGTATAAAACTGCGAGAGACATCTGGATTTTCACAGTTTAAAACAGCGAGAGGGAAGCAGGATTTTCGCAGTTTGAAACAGCGAGAGGAAGGCAGGATTTTCACAGTTTAAAACACCGAGAGGAGAGCAGGATTTTCACAGTTTGAATCAGCCAGAGGGGAGCCGGGATTTTCACAGTTTTGAAACAGCGAGAGGAGAGCAGGATTTTCACTGTTTAAAACAGCGAAAGTAGAGCAGGAATTTCACAGCTTAAAACAGCGAGAGGTGAGCTGGGATTTTCAGAGAATTGAAGCAGCCAGAGGGGAGCAGGATTTTCACTGTTTAAAACAGCGAGCAGAGAGCCGGATTTTCACACTTTAAAACTATGCGAGGTGAGCACGATTTTCACAGTGTAAAACAACGGGAGGAGAGCTGTGATTTTTACCGTTTCAAACACCGAGAGGAGTGCTGTGATTTTCACAGTTGAAAACAGGGAGATGTTGGCCAGGATTTTCGCATTTTAAAACAGCGAGAGGACAGCAGAATTTTCACAGGCTAAATCTGCGAGAGAAGAGCACGATTTTCACAATATAAAACAGCGAGAGGTGTGCAGTATTTTCACAGTTTAAAACCGCGAGAGACATCTGGATTTTCACGGTTTAAAACAGCGAGAGGGAAGCAGGATATTCACAGTTTAAAACAGCGAGAGGTGTGCAGTATTTTCACAGTCTAAAACCGCGAGAGACATCTGGATTTTCACAGTTTAAAACAGCGAGAGGGAAGCAGGATTTTCGCAGTTTAAAACAGTGAGAGGAGAGCCGGGATTTTCACATTTTAAAAGAGCCAGAGGAGAGCAGGATTTTCACAGTTTAAAACAGCGAGAGTAGAGCTGGGATTTTCACACTTTAAAACAATGCGAGGTGAGCACGATTTTCACAGTGTAAAACAACGAGAAGAGAGCTGTGATTTTTACCATTTCAAACAACGAGAGGAGAGCTGTGATTTTTCCCGTTTCAAACAGCGAGAGGAGTGCTGCGATTTTCACAGTTGAAAACAGGGAGATGTTGGCCAGGATTTTCACAATTTAAAACAGCGAGAGGAGAGCAGAATTTTCACAGGTTAAAACAGCGAGAGAAGAGCCCGATTTTCACAATATAAAACAGCGAGAGGTGTGCAGTATTTTCATAGTTTAAAACCGCGAGAGACATCTGGATTTTCACAGTTTAAAACAGCGAGTGGGAAGCAGGATTTTCACAGTTTAAAACAGCGAGAGGAGAGCTGGATTTTCACAGTTTAAAACAGTGAGAGCTGACCCTGAATTTCACAGTTTAAAACAGCGAGAGGAGAGCAGGATTTTCACAGTTTAAAACAGCGAGCAGAGAGCAGGATTTTCACAGTTTAAAGCAGCCAGAGGAGAGCAGTTTTTTCACATTTTAAAACAGCGAGAGGAAAGCTCGGATATTCACAGTCTGAAACAGTGAGAGAAGAGCTGAATTTTCACAGTTTAAAACAGCGAGAGGAGAGCAGGATTTTCATATTTAAAGACAGCGAGAGGAGAGCAGTATTTTCACAGTTTAAAACAGCGAGAGTAGAGCTGGGATTATTGGAGTTTAAAACAGCGAGAGGAGAGCCGGGATTTTCACAGTTTAAAACAGCAAGAGGTGAGCAGGATTTTCACAGTTTGAAACAGTGAGAGGTGAGCTGGGATTTTCACAGTTTAAAACAGCGAGAGGTGAGCAGTATTTTCACAGTTTAAAACAGCGAGAATGAGCCGGATTTTCACACTTTAAAACAATGCGAGGTGAGCACGATTTTCACAGTGTAAAACAACGAGAGTAGAGCTGTGATTTTTACCATTTCAAACACCGAGAGGAGTGCTGTGATTTTCACAGTTGAAAACAGGGAAATGATGGCCTGGATTTTCGCATTTTAAAACAGCGAGAGGACAGCAGGATTTTCACAGCTTAAAACAGTGAGAGTTGAGCTGGGATTTTCACAGTTTAAAACAGCGAGAGGAGAGCTGGATTTTCACAGTTTAAAACAGCCAGTGGAGAGCCGGATTTTCACAGTTTAAAACAGTGAGAGCTGACCCTGAATTTCACAGTTTAAAACAGCGAGAGGAGAGCAGGATTTTCACAGTTTAAAACAACGAGAGGTGAGCTGGGATTTTCACAGTATTGAAGCAGCCAGAGGGCTGCAGGTATTTTCACAGGTTAATTCAACGAGAGGAGAGAAGGATATTCACGGATTAATTTGCGAGTGGAGAGCAGGAATTTCACTGTCTAAAACAGCGAGTGAAGAGCTGTGATTTTTACCATTTCAAACAGCAAGAGAAGAGCTGTGATTTTTACCATTTCAAACAGCGAGAGGAGTGCTGTGATTTTCACAGTTGAAAACAGGGAGATGTTGGCCAGAATTTTCGCAATTTAAAACAGCGAGAGGACAGCAGAATTTTCACAGGTTAAATCTGCGAGAGAAGAGCACGATTTTCACAATATAAAACAGCGAGAGGTGTGCAGTATTTTCACAGTTTAAAACCGCGAGAGACATCTGGATTTTCACGGTTTAAAACAGCGAGAGGGAAGCAGGATATTCACAGTTTAAAACAGCGAGAGGTGTGCAGTATTTTCACAGTCTAAAACCGCGAGAGACATCTGGATTTTCACAGTTTAAAACAGCGAGAGGGAAGCAGGATTTTCGCAGTTTGAAACAGTGAGAGGAGAGCCGGGATTTTCACATTTTAAAAGAGCCAGAGGAGAGCAGGATTTTCACAGTTTAAAACAGTGAGAGTAGAGCTTGGATTTTCACACTTTAAAACAATGCGAGGTGAGCACGATTTTCACAGTGTAAAACAACGAGAAGAGAGCTGTGATTTTTTCCATTTCAAACAACGAGAGGAGAGCTGTGATTTTTCCCGTTTCAAACAGCGAGAGGAGTGCTGCGATTTTCACAGTTGAAAACAGGGAGATGTTGGCCAGGATTTTCACAATTTAAAACAGCGAGAGGAGAGCAGAATTTTCACAGGTTAAAACAGCGAGAGAAGAGCCCGATTTTCACAATATAAAACAGCGAGAGGTGTGCAGTATTTTCATAGTTTAAAACCGCGAGAGACATCTGGATTTTCGCAGTTTAAAACAGCGAGTGGGAAGCAGGATTTTCACAGTTTAAAACAGCGACAGGAGAGCTGGATTTTCACAGTTTAAAACAGTGAGAGCTGACCCTGAATTTCACAGTTTAAAACAGCGAGAGGAGAGCAGGATTTTCACAGTTTAAAACAGCGAGCAGAGAGCAGGATTTTCACAGTTTAAAGCAGCCAGAGGAGAGCAGTTTTTTCACATTTTAAAACAGCGAGAGGAAAGCTCGGATATTCACAGTCTGAAACAGTGAGAGAAGAGCTGAATTTTCACAGTTTAAAACAGCGAGAGGAGAGCAGGATTTTCATATTTAAAGACAGCGAGAGGAGAGCAGTATTTTCACAGTTTAAAACAGCGAGAGTAGAGCTGGGATTATTGGAGTTTAAAACAGCGAGAGGAGAGCCGGGATTTTCACAGTTTAAAACAGCAAGAGGTGAGCAGGATTTTCACAGTTTGAAACAGTGAGAGGTGAGCTGGGATTTTCACAGTTTAAAACAGCGAGAGGTGAGCAGTATTTTCACAGTTTAAAACAGCGAGAAGAGAGCCGGATTTTCACACTTTAAAACAATGCGAGGTGAGCACGATTTTCACAGTGTAAAACAACGAGAGTAGAGCTGTGATTTTTACCATTTCAAACACCGAGAGGAGTGCTGTGATTTTCACAGTTGAAAACAGGGAGATGATGGCCTGGATTTTCGCATTTTAAAACAGCGAGAGGACAGCAGGATTTTCACAGGTTAAAACAGTGAGAGTTGAGCTGGGATTTTCACAGTTTAAAACAGCGAGAGGAGAGCTGGGATTTACACAGTTTAAAACAGCCAGTGGAGAGCCGGATTTTCACAGTTTAAAACAGTGAGAGCTGACCCTGAATTTCACAGTTTAAAACAGCGAGAGGAGAGCAGGATTTTCACAGTTTAAAACAGCGAGAGGAGAGCAGGATTTTCACAGTTTAAAACAACGAGAGGTGAGCTGGGATTTTCACAGTATTGAAGCAGCCGGAGGGCTCAAGGTATTTTCACAGGTTAATTCAACGAGAGGAGAGAAGGATATTCACGGATTAAATTGCGAGTGGAGAGCAGGAATTTCACTGTCTAAAACAGCGAGAGAAGAGCTGTGATTTTTACCATTTCAAACAGCGAGAGAAGAGCTGTGATTTTTACCATTTCAAACAGCGAGAGGAGTGCTGTGATTTTCACAGTTGAAAACAGGGCGATGTTGGCCAGAATTTTCGCAATTTAAAACAGCGAGAGGACAGCAGAATTTTCACAGGTTAAATCTGCGAGAGAAGAGCACGATTTTCACAATATAAAACAGCGAGAGGTGTGCAGTATTTTCACAGTTTAAAACCGCGAGAGACATCTGGATTTTCACGGTTTAAAACAGCGAGAGGGAAGCAGGATATTCACAGTTTAAAACAGCGAGAGGTGTGCAGTATTTTCACAGTCTAAAACCGCGAGAGACATCTGGATTTTCACAGTTTAAAACAGCGAGAGGGAAGCAGGATTTTCTCAGTTTAAAACAGCGAGAGGTGACAAGGGATTTTCACAGTTTAAAACAGTGAGAGGGGAGCAGGATTTTCACGGTTTAAAACAGCGAGAGTAGAGCTGGGATTTTCACACTTTAAAACTGTGAGAATTGAGCAGGATTTTCACAGTTTAAAACAGCGAGAGGAAGGCAGGATTTTCACAGTTTAAAACACCGAGAGGAGAGCAGGATTTTCACAGTTTGAATCAGCCAGAGGGGAGCCGGGATTTTCACAGTTTTGAAACAGCGAGAGGAGAGCAGGATTTTCACTGTTTAAAACAGCGAAAGTAGAGCAGGAATTTCACAGTTTAAAACAGCGAGAGGTGAGCTGGGATTTTCACAGAATTGAAGCAGCCAGAGGGGAGCAGGATTTTCACTGTTTAAAACAGCGAGCAGAGAGCCGGATTTTCACACTTTAAAACAATGCGAGGTGAGCACGATTTTCACAGTGTAAAACAACGAGAGTAGAGCTGTGATTTTTACCATTTCAAACACCGAGAGGAGTGCTGTGATTTTCACAGTTGAAAACAGGGAGATGATGGCCTGGATTTTCGCATTTTAAAACAGCGAGAGGACAGCAGGATTTTCACAGGTTAAAACAGTGAGAGTTGAGCTGGGATTTTCACAGTTTAAAACAGCGAGAGGAGAGCTGGGATTTACACAGTTTAAAACAGCCAGTGGAGAGCCGGATTTTCACAGTTTAAAACAGTGAGAGCTGACCCTGAATTTCACAGTTTAAAACAGCGAGAGGAGAGCAGGATTTTCACAGTTTAAAACAGCGAGAGGAGAGCAGGATTTTCACAGTTTAAAACAACGAGAGGTGAGCTGGGATTTTCACAGTATTGAAGCAGCCGGAGGGCTCAAGGTATTTTCACAGGTTAATTCAACGAGAGGAGAGAAGGATATTCACGGATTAAATTGCGAGTGGAGAGCAGGAATTTCACTGTCTAAAACAGCGAGAGAAGAGCTGTGATTTTTACCATTTCAAACAGCGAGAGAAGAGCTGTGATTTTTACCATTTCAAACAGCGAGAGGAGTGCTGTGATTTTCACAGTTGAAAACAGGGCGATGTTGGCCAGAATTTTCGCAATTTAAAACAGCGAGAGGACAGCAGAATTTTCACAGGTTAAATCTGCGAGAGAAGAGCACGATTTTCACAATATAAAACAGCGAGAGGTGTGCAGTATTTTCACAGTTTAAAACCGCGAGAGACATCTGGATTTTCACGGTTTAAAACAGCGAGAGGGAAGCAGGATATTCACAGTTTAAAACAGCGAGAGGTGTGCAGTATTTTCACAGTCTAAAACCGCGAGAGACATCTGGATTTTCACAGTTTAAAACAGCGAGAGGGAAGCAGGATTTTCTCAGTTTAAAACAGCGAGAGGTGACAAGGGATTTTCACAGTTTAAAACAGTGAGAGGGGAGCAGGATTTTCACGGTTTAAAACAGCGAGAGTAGAGCTGGGATTTTCACACTTTAAAACTGTGAGAATTGAGCAGGATTTTCACAGTTTAAAACAGCGAGAGGAAGGCAGGATTTTCACAGTTTAAAACACCGAGAGGAGAGCAGGATTTTCACAGTTTGAATCAGCCAGAGGGGAGCCGGGATTTTCACAGTTTTGAAACAGCGAGAGGAGAGCAGGATTTTCACTGTTTAAAACAGCGAAAGTAGAGCAGGAATTTCACAGTTTAAAACAGCGAGAGGTGAGCTGGGATTTTCACAGAATTGAAGCAGCCAGAGGGGAGCAGGATTTTCACTGTTTAAAACAGCGAGCAGAGAGCCGGATTTTCACACTTTGAAACTATGCGAGGTGAGCACGATTTTCACAGTGTAAAACAACGAGAGGAGAGCTGTGATTTTTACCGTTTCAAACACCGAGAGGAGTGCTGTGATTTTCACAGTTGAAAACAGGGAGATGTTGGCCAGGATTTTCACAATATAAAACAGCGAGAGGTGTGCAGTATTTTCATAGTTTAAAACCGCGAGAGACATCTGGATTTTCACGGTTTAAAACAGCGAGAGGGAAGCAGGATATTCACAGTTTAAAACAGCGAGAGGTGTGCAGTATTTTCACAGTCTAAAACCGCGAGAGACATCTGGGTTTTCACAATTTAAAACAGCGAGAGGGAAGCAGGATTTTCGCAGTTTAAAACAGTGAGAGGAGAGCCGGGATTTTCACATTTTAAAAGAGCCAGAGGAGAGCAGGATTTTCACAGTTTAAAACAGCGAGAGTAGAGCTGGGATTTTCACACTTTAAAACAATGCGAGGTGAGCACGATTTTCACAGTGTAAAACAACGAGAGGAGAGCTGTGATTTTTACCGTTTCAAACACCGAGAGGAGTGCTGTGATTTTCACAGTTGAAAACAGGGAGATGTTGGCCAGGATTTTCACAATATAAACCAGCGAGAGGTGTGCAGTATTTTCATAGTTTAAAACCGCGAGAGACATCTGGATTTTCACAGTTTAAAACAGCGAGTGGGAAGCAGGATTTTCACAGTTTAAAACAGCGAGTGGAGAGCTGGATTTTCACAGTTTAAAACAGTGAGTGCTGACCCTGAATTTCACAGTTTAAAACAGCGAGAGGAGAGCAGGATTTTCACAGTTTAAAACAGCGAGCAGAGAGCAGGATTTTCACAGTTTAAAGCAGCCAGAGGAGAGCAGTTTTTTCACATTTTAAAACAGCGAGAGGAAAGCTCGGATATTCACAGTCTGAAACAGTGAGAGAAGAGCTGAATTTTCACAGTTTAAAACAGCGAGAGGAGAGCAGGATTTTCATATTTAAAGACAGCGAGAGGAGAGCAGTATTTTCACAGTTTAAAACAGCGAGAGTAGAGCTGGGATTATTGGAGTTTAAAACAGCGAGAGGAGAGCCGGGATTTTCACAGTTTAAAACAGCGAGAGGTGAGCTGGGATTTTCACAGTTTAAAACAGCGAGAGGTGAGCCGGGATTTTCACAGTTTAAAACAGCGAGAGGTGAGCTGGGATTTTCACAGTTTAAAACAGCGAGAGGTGAGCTGGGATTTTCACAGTTTAAAACAGCGAGAGGTGAGCAGTATTTTCACAGTTTAAAACAGCGAGAAGAGAGCCGGATTTTCACACTTTAAAACAATGCGAGGTGAGCACGATTTTCACAGTGTAAAACAACGAGAGTAGAGCTGTGATTTTTACCATTTCAAACACCGAGAGGAGTGCTGTGATTTTCACAGTTGAAAACAGGGAGATGATGGCCTGGATTTTCGCATTTTAAAACAGCGAGAGGACAGCAGGATTTTCACAGGTTAAAACAGTGAGAGTTGAGCTGGGATTTTCACAGTTTAAAACAGCGAGAGGAGAGCTGGGATTTACACAGTTTAAAACAGCCAGTGGAGAGCCGGATTTTCACAGTTTCAAACAGTGAGAGCTGACCCTGAATTTCACAGTTTAAAACAGCGAGAGGAGAGCAGGATTTTCACAGTTTAAAACAGCCAGAGGAGAGCCGGATTTTCACAGTTTAAAACAGTGAGAGCTGACCCTGAATTTCACAGTTTAAAACAGCGAGAGGAGAGCAGGATTTTCACAGTTTAAAACAACGAGAGGAGAGCAGGATTTTCACAGTTTAAAACAACGAGAGGTGAGCTGGGATTTTCACAGTATTGAAGCAGCCAGAGGGCTGCAGGTATTTTCACAGGTTAATTCAACGAGAGGAGAGAAGGATATTCACGGATTAAATTGCGAGTGGAGAGCAGGAATTTCACTGTCTAAAACAGCGAGAGAAGAGCTGTCATTTTTACCATTTCAAACAGCGAGAGAAGAGCTGTGATTTTTACCATTTCAAACAGCGAGAGGAGTGCTGTGATTTTCACAGTTGAAAACAGGGAGATGTTGGCCAGAATTTTCGCAATTTAAAACAGCAAGAGGACAGCAGAATTTTCACAGGTTAAATCTGCGAGAGAAGAGCAAGATTTTCACAATATAAAACAGCGAGAGGTGTGCAGTATTTTCACAGTATAAAACTGCGAGAGACATCTGGATTTTCACAGTTTAAAACAGCGAGAGGGAAGCAGGATTTTCGCAGTTTGAAACAGCGAGAGGTGAGCAGGATTTTCACAATTTAAAACAGCGAGAGGAAAACCAGATTTTCACAGTTTTAAACAGTGAGAGGTGAGCAGGGATTTTCACAGTTTAAAACAGTGAGAGTAGAGCTGGGATTTTCACCGTTTAAAACAGCGTGAAGTGAGCAGGATTTTCACAGTTTAAAGCAGTGAGAGGTGAGCAGGATTTTCTCAGTTTAAAACAGCGAGAGGTGACAAGGGATTTTCACAGTTTAAAACAGTGAGAGGGGAGCAGGATTTTCACAGCTTAAAACAGCGAGAGTAGAGCTGGGATTTTCACACTTTAAAACTGTGAGAATTGAGCAGGATTTTCACAGTTTAAAACAGCGAGAGGAAGGCAGGATTTTCACAGTTTAAAACACCGAGAGGAGAGCAGGATTTTCACAGTTTGAATCAGCCAGAGGGGAGCCGGGATTTTCACAGTTTTGAAACAGCGAGAGGAGAGCAGGATTTTCACTGTTTAAAACAGCGAAAGTAGAGCAGGAATTTCACAGCTTAAAACAGCGAGAGGTGAGCTGGGATTTTCACAGAATTGAAGCAGCCAGAGGGGAGCAGGATTTTCACTGTTTAAAACAGCGAGCAGAGAGCCGGATTTTCACACTTTAAAACTATGCGAGGTGAGCACGATTTTCACAGTGTAAAACAACGAGAGGAGAGCTGTGATTTTTACCGTTTCAAACACCGAGAGGAGTGCTGTGATTTTCACAGTTGAAAACAGGGAGATGTTGGCCAGGATTTTCGCATTTTAAAACAGCGAGAGGACAGCAGAATTTTCACAGGTTAAATCTGCGAGAGAAGAGCACGATTTTCACAATATAAAACAGTGAGAGGTGTGCAGTATTTTCACAGTTTAAAACCGCGAGAGACATCTGGATTTTCACGGTTTAAAACAGCGAGAGGGAAGCAGGATATTCACAGTTTAAAACAGCGAGAGGTGTGCAGTATTTTCACAGTCTAAAACCGCGAGAGACATCTGGATTTTCACAGTTTAAAACAGCGAGAGGGAAGCAGGATTTTCGCAGTTTAAAACAGTGAGAGGAGAGCCGGGATTTTCACATTTTAAAAGAGCCAGAGGAGAGCAGGATTTTCACAGTTTAAAACAGCGAGAGTAGAGCTGGGATTTTCACACTTTAAAACAATGCGAGGTGAGCACGATTTTCACAGTGTAAAACAACGAGAGGAGAGCTGTGATTTTTACCATTTCAAATAGTGAGAGGAGTGCTGTGATTTTCACAGTTGAAAACAGGGAGATGTTGGCCAGGATTTTCACAATTTAAAACAGCGAGAGGGAAGCAGGATTTTCACAGGTTAAAACAGCGAGAGGAGAGCAGGATTTTCACAATATAAAACAGCGAGAGGTGTGCAGTATTTTCATAGTTTAAAACCGCGAGAGACATCTGGATTTTCACAGTTTAAAACAGCGAGTGGGAAGCAGGATTTTCACAGTTTAAAACAGCGAGAGGAGAGCTGGATTTTCACAGTTTAAAACAGTGAGAGCTGACCCTGAATTTCACAGTTTAAAACAGTGAGAGCTGACCCTGAATTTCACAGTTTAAAACAGCGAGAGGAGAGCAGGATTTTCACAGTTTAAAACAGCCAGAGGAGAGCCGGATTTTCACAGTTTAAAACAGTGAGAGCTGACCCTGAATTTCACAGTTTAAAACAGCGAGAGGAGAGCAGGATTTTCACAGTTTAAAACAACGAGAGGAGAGCAGGATTTTCACAGTTTAAAACAACGAGAGGTGAGCTGGGATTTTCACAGTATTGAAGCAGCCAGAGGGCTGCAGGTATTTTCACAGGTTAATTCAACGAGAGGAGAGAAGGATATTCACGGATTAAATTGCGAGTGGAGAGCAGGAATTTCACTGTCTAAAACAGCGAGAGAAGAGCTGTCATTTTTACCATTTCAAACAGCGAGAGAAGAGCTGTGATTTTTACCATTTCAAACAGCGAGAGGAGTGCTGTGATTTTCACAGTTGAAAACAGGGAGATGTTGGCCAGAATTTTCGCAATTTAAAACAGCAAGAGGACAGCAGAATTTTCACAGGTTAAATCTGCGAGAGAAGAGCAAGATTTTCACAATATAAAACAGCGAGAGGTGTGCAGTATTTTCACAGTATAAAACTGCGAGAGACATCTGGATTTTCACAGTTTAAAACAGCGAGAGGGAAGCAGGATTTTCGCAGTTTGAAACAGCGAGAGGTGAGCAGGATTTTCACAATTTAAAACAGCGAGAGGAAAACCAGATTTTCACAGTTTTAAACAGTGAGAGGTGAGCAGGGATTTTCACAGTTTAAAACAGTGAGAGTAGAGCTGGGATTTTCACCGTTTAAAACAGCGTGAAGTGAGCAGGATTTTCACAGTTTAAAGCAGTGAGAGGTGAGCAGGATTTTCTCAGTTTAAAACAGCGAGAGGTGACAAGGGATTTTCACAGTTTAAAACAGTGAGAGGGGAGCAGGATTTTCACAGCTTAAAACAGCGAGAGTAGAGCTGGGATTTTCACACTTTAAAACTGTGAGAATTGAGCAGGATTTTCACAGTTTAAAACAGCGAGAGGAAGGCAGGATTTTCACAGTTTAAAACACCGAGAGGAGAGCAGGATTTTCACAGTTTGAATCAGCCAGAGGGGAGCCGGGATTTTCACAGTTTTGAAACAGCGAGAGGAGAGCAGGATTTTCACTGTTTAAAACAGCGAAAGTAGAGCAGGAATTTCACAGCTTAAAACAGCGAGAGGTGAGCTGGGATTTTCACAGAATTGAAGCAGCCAGAGGGGAGCAGGATTTTCACTGTTTAAAACAGCGAGCAGAGAGCCGGATTTTCACACTTTAAAACTATGCGAGGTGAGCACGATTTTCACAGTGTAAAACAACGAGAGGAGAGCTGTGATTTTTACCGTTTCAAACACCGAGAGGAGTGCTGTGATTTTCACAGTTGAAAACAGGGAGATGTTGGCCAGGATTTTCGCATTTTAAAACAGCGAGAGGACAGCAGAATTTTCACAGGTTAAATCTGCGAGAGAAGAGCACGATTTTCACAATATAAAACAGCGAGAGGTGTGCAGTATTTTCACAGTTTAAAACCGCGAGAGACATCTGGATTTTCACGGTTTAAAACAGCGAGAGGGAAGCAGGATATTCACAGTTTAAAACAGCGAGAGGTGTGCAGTATTTTCACAGTCTAAAACCGCGAGAGACATCTGGATTTTCACAGTTTAAAACAGCGAGAGGGAAGCAGGATTTTCGCAGTTTAAAACAGTGAGAGGAGAGCCGGGATTTTCACATTTTAAAAGAGCCAGAGGAGAGCAGGATTTTCACAGTTTAAAACAGCGAGAGTAGAGCTGGGATTTTCACACTTTAAAACAATGCGAGGTGAGCACGATTTTCACATTGTAAAACAACGAGAGGAGAGCTGTGATTTTTACCATTTCAAATAGTGAGAGGAGTGCTGTGATTTTCACAGTTGAAAACAGGGAGATGTTGGCCAGGATTTTCACAATTTAAAACAGCGAGAGGGAAGCAGGATTTTCACAGGTTAAAACAGCGAGAGGAGAGCAGGATTTTCACAATATAAAACAGCGAGAGGTGTGCAGTATTTTCATAGTTTAAAACCGCGAGAGACATCTGGATTTTCACAGTTTAAAACAGCGAGTGGGAAGCAGGATTTTCACAGTTTAAAACAGCGAGAGGAGAGCTGGATTTTCACAGTTTAAAACAGTGAGAGCTGACCCTGAATTTCACAGTTTAAAACAGCGAGAGGAGAGCAGGATTTTCACAGTTTAAAACAGCGAGCAGAGAGCAGGATTTTCACAGTTTAAAGCAGCCAGAGGAGAGCAGTTTTTTCACATTTTAAAACAGCGAGAGGAAAGCTCGGATATTCACAGTCTGAAACAGTGAGAGAAGAGCTGGATTTTCACAGTTTAAAACAGCGAGAGGAGAGCAGGATTTTTATATTTAAAGACAGCGAGAGGAGAACAGTATTTTCACTGTTTAAAACAGCGAGAGTAGAGCTGGGATTATCGGAGTTTAAAACAGCGAGAGGAGAGCCGGGATTTTCACAGTTTAAAACAGCGAGAGGTGAGCAGGATTTTCACAGTTTAAAACAGTGAGAGGTGAGGTGGGATTTTCACAGTTTAAAACAGCGAGAGGTGAGCAGTATTTTCACAGTTTAAAACAGCGAGAAGAGAGCCGGATTTTCACACTTTAAAACAATGCGAGGTGAGCACGATTTTCACAGTGTAAAACAACGAGAGTAGAGCTGTGATTTTTACCATTTCAAACACCGAGAGGAGTGCTGTGATTTTCACAGTTGAAAACAGGGAGATGATGGCCTGGATTTTCGCATTTTAAAACAGCGAGAGGACAGCAGGATTTTCACAGCTTAAAACAGTGAGAGTTGAGCTGGGATTTTCACAGTTTAAAACAGCGAGAGGAGGGCTGGGATTTACACAGTTTAAAACAGCCAGTGGAGAGCCGGATTTTCACAGTTTAAAACAGTGAGAGCTGACCCTGAATTTCACAGTTTAAAACAGCGAGAGGAGAGCAGGATTTTCACAGTTTAAAACAGCGAGAGAAGAGCACGATTTTCACAATATAAAACAGCGAGAGGTGTGCAGTATTTTCACAGTTTAAAACCGCGAGAGACATCTGGATTTTCACGGTTTAAAACAGCGAGAGGGAAGCAGGATATTCACAGTTTAAAACAGCGAGAGGTGTGCAGTATTTTCACAGTCTAAAACCGCGAGAGACATCTGGATTTTCACAGTTTAAAACAGCGAGAGGGAAGCAGGATTTTCGCAGTTTAATACAGTGAGTGGTGAGCCGGGATTTTCACATTTTAAAAGAGCCAGAGGAGAGCAGGATTTTCACAGTTTAAAACAGCGATAGGGAAGCAGGATTTTCACAGTATGAAACGGTGAGAGGTGAGCAGGATTTTCTCAGTTTAAAACAGCGAGAGTAGAGCTGGGATTTTCACACTTTAAAACTGTGAGAATTGAGCAGGATTTTCACAGTTTAAAACAGCGAGAGTAGAGCTGGGATTTTCACACTTTAAAACTGTGAGAAGTGAGCAGGATTTTCACAGTTTAAAACAGCGAGAGTAGAGCTGGGATTTTCACACTTTAAAACAATGCGAGGTGAGCACGATTTTCACATTGTAAAACAACGAGAGGAGAGCTGTGATTTTTACCATTTCAAATAGTGAGAGGAGTGCTGTGATTTTCACAGTTGAAAACAGGGAGATGTTGGCCAGGATTTTCACAATTTAAAACAGCGAGAGGGAAGCAGGATTTTCACAGGTTAAAACAGCGAGAGGAGAGCAGGATTTTCACAATATAAAACAGCGAGAGGTGTGCAGTATTTTCATAGTTTAAAACCGCGAGAGACATCTGGATTTTCACAGTTTAAAACAGCGAGTGGGAAGCAGGATTTTCACAGTTTAAAACAGCGAGAGGAGAGCTGGATTTTCACAGTTTAAAACAGTGAGAGCTGACCCTGAATTTCACAGTTTAAAACAGCGAGAGGAGAGCAGGATTTTCACAGTTTAAAACAGCGAGCAGAGAGCAGGATTTTCACAGTTTAAAGCAGCCAGAGGAGAGCAGTTTTTTCACATTTTAAAACAGCGAGAGGAAAGCTCGGATATTCACAGTCTGAAACAGTGAGAGAAGAGCTGGATTTTCACAGTTTAAAACAGCGAGAGGAGAGCAGGATTTTTATATTTAAAGACAGCGAGAGGAGAACAGTATTTTCACTGTTTAAAACAGCGAGAGTAGAGCTGGGATTATCGGAGTTTAAAACAGCGAGAGGAGAGCCGGGATTTTCACAGTTTAAAACAGCGAGAGGTGAGCAGGATTTTCACAGTTTAAAACAGTGAGAGGTGAGGTGGGATTTTCACAGTTTAAAACAGCGAGAGGTGAGCAGTATTTTCACAGTTTAAAACAGCGAGAAGAGAGCCGGATTTTCACACTTTAAAACAATGCGAGGTGAGCACGATTTTCACAGTGTAAAACAACGAGAGTAGAGCTGTGATTTTTACCATTTCAAACACCGAGAGGAGTGCTGTGATTTTCACAGTTGAAAACAGGGAGATGATGGCCTGGATTTTCGCATTTTAAAACAGCGAGAGGACAGCAGGATTTTCACAGCTTAAAACAGTGAGAGTTGAGCTGGGATTTTCACAGTTTAAAACAGCGAGAGGAGGGCTGGGATTTACACAGTTTAAAACAGCCAGTGGAGAGCCGGATTTTCACAGTTTAAAACAGTGAGAGCTGACCCTGAATTTCACAGTTTAAAACAGCGAGAGGAGAGCAGGATTTTCACAGTTTAAAACAGCGAGAGAAGAGCACGATTTTCACAATATAAAACAGCGAGAGGTGTGCAGTATTTTCACAGTTTAAAACCGCGAGAGACATCTGGATTTTCACGGTTTAAAACAGCGAGAGGGAAGCAGGATATTCACAGTTTAAAACAGCGAGAGGTGTGCAGTATTTTCACAGTCTAAAACCGCGAGAGACATCTGGATTTTCACAGTTTAAAACAGCGAGAGGGAAGCAGGATTTTCGCAGTTTAATACAGTGAGTGGTGAGCCGGGATTTTCACATTTTAAAAGAGCCAGAGGAGAGCAGGATTTTCACAGTTTAAAACAGCGATAGGGAAGCAGGATTTTCACAGTATGAAACGGTGAGAGGTGAGCAGGATTTTCTCAGTTTAAAACAGCGAGAGTAGAGCTGGGATTTTCACACTTTAAAACTGTGAGAATTGAGCAGGATTTTCACAGTTTAAAACAGCGAGAGTAGAGCTGGGATTTTCACACTTTAAAACTGTGAGAAGTGAGCAGGATTTTCACAGTTTAAAACAGCGAGAGGAAAGCAGGATTTTCACAGTTTAAAACACCGATAGGAGAGCAGGATTTTCACAGTTTTAATCAGCCAGAGGGGAGCCGGGATTTTCACAGTTTTGAAACAGCCAGAGGAGAGCAGGATTTTTACTGTTTAAAACAGCAAAAGGAGAGCAGGAGTTTCACAGTTTAAAACAGCGAGAGGTGAGCTGGGATTTTCACAGTATTGAAGCAGCCAGAGGGGAGCAGGATTTTCACTGTTTAAAACAGCGAGCAGAGAGCCGGATTTTCACACTTTAAAACAATGCGAGGTGAGCACGATTTTCACAGTGTAAAACACCGAGAGGAGTGCTGTGATTTTCACAGTTTTAAACAGTGAGAGTTGAGCAGGATTTTCACTGTTTAAAACGGCGAAAGGAGAGCAGGAATTTCACAGTTTAAAACAGCGAGAGGAGAGCAGGAATGTCACTGTTTAAAACAGCGAGAGGAGAGCAGGATTTTCACTGTTTAAAACAGCAAGAGGAGAGCAGGATTTTCACAGTTTAAAACAGCGAGAGGAGAGCAGAATTTTCACAGTGTAAAACACCGAGAGGAGAGCTGTGATTTTTACCGTTTCAAACACCGAGTGGAGTGCTGCGATTTTCACAGTTGAAAACAGGGAGATGTTGGCCAGGATTTTCGCAATTTAAAACAGCGAGAGGCAAGCAAGTTTTTCACAGGTTAAATCTGCGAGAGAAGAGCACGATTTTCACAATATAAAACAGCGAGAGGTGTGCAGTATTTTCACAGTTTAAAACCGCGAGAGACATCTGGATTTTCACAGTTTAAAACAGCGAGAGGGAAGCAGGATTTTCGTAGTTTGAAACAGTGAGAGGAGAGCCGGGATTTTCACATTTTAAAAGAGCCAGAGGAGAGCCGGATTTTCACAGTTTAAAACAGCGCGAGGAGAGCCCGATATTCACAGTTTAAAACAGTGAGAGGTGAGCTGGGATTTACACAGTTTAAAATAGCGAGAGGAGAGCTGGGATTTACACAGTTTAAAACAGTGAGAGGAGAGCTGGGATTTACACAGTTTAAAAAGCCAGAGGAGAGCCGGATTTTCACAGTTTAAAACAGTGAGAGCTGACCCTGAATTTCACAGTTTAAAGCAGCGAGAGGCGAGCAGGATTTTCACAGTTTAAAACAGCGAGAGGTGAGCTGGGATTTTCGCAGTATTGAAGCAGCCAGAGGGGAGCAGGTAATTTCACAGTTTAATTCAACGAGAGGAGAGAAGGATATTCACGGATTAAATTGCGAGTGGAGAGCAGGAATTTCACAGTTTAAAACAGCGAGAGTCGAGCTGGGATTTTCACCGTTTAAAACAGCTTGAAGTGAGCAGGATTTTCACAGTTTAAAGCAGTGAGAGGTGAGCAGGATTTTCTCAGTTTAAAAGAGCGAGAGGTGACAAGGGATTTTCACAGTTTAAAACAGCAAGAGTAGAGCTGGGATTTTCACACTTTAAAACTGTGAGAATTGAGCAGGATTTTCACAGTTTAAAACAGCGAGAGGAAAACAGGATTTTCACAGTTTAAAACACCGAGAGGAGAGCAGGATTTTCACAGTTTGAATCAGCCAGAGGGGAGCCGGGATTTTCACAGTTTTGAAACAGCCAGAGGAGCGCAGGATTTTCACTGTTTAAAACAGCGAAAGGAGAGCAGGATTTTCACAGTTTAAAACAGCGAGAGGTGAGCTGGGATTTTCACAGTATTGTAGCAGCCAGAGGGGAGCAGGATTTTCACTGTTTAAAACAGCGAGCAGAGAGCCGGATTTTCACACTTTAAAACAATGCGAGGTGAGCACGATTTTCACAGTGTAAAACAACGAGAGGAGAGCTGTGATTTTTACCGTTTCAAACACCGAGAGGAGTGCTGTGATTTTCACAGTTGAAAACAGGGAGATGTTGGCCAGGATTTTCACAGGTTAAAACAGCGAGAGGAAAGCAGGATTTTCACAGGTTAAAACAGCGAGAGAAGAGCACGATTTTCACAATATAAAACAGCGAGAGGTGCACAGTATTTTCACAGTTTAAAACCGCGAGAGACATCTGGATTTTCACAGTTTAAACCAGCGAGAGGGAAGCAGGATTTTCGCAGTTTAATACAGTGAGAGGAGAGCCGGGATTTTCACATTTTAAAAGAGCCAGAGGAGAGCAGGATTTTCACAGTTTAAAACAGCGAGAGTAGAGCTGGGATTTTCACACTTTAAAACAATGCGAGGTGGGCACGATTTTCACAGTGTAAAACAACGAGAGGAGAGCTGTGATTTTTACCATTTCAGATAGTGAGAGGAGTGCTGTGATTTTCACAGTTGAAAACAGGGAGATGTTGGCCAGGATTTTCACAGTTTAAAACAGCGAGAGTAGAGCTGGGATTTTCACCGTTTAAAACAGCGAGAAGAGAGCAGGAATTTCACAGTTTAAAACAGCGAGAGTAGAGCTGGGATTTTCACAGTTTAAAACAGCGAGAGTAGAGCTGGGATTTTCACTGTTCAAAACAGTGTGAAGTGAGCAGGATTTTCACAGTTTAAATCAGTGAGAGGTGAGCAGGATTTTCTCAGTTTAAAACAGCGAGAGTAGAGCTGGGATTTTCACACTTTAAAACTGTGAGAAGTGAGCAGGATTTTCACAGTTTAAAACAGCGAGAGTAGAGCTGGGATTTTCACACTTTAAAACTGTGAGAAGTGAGCAGGATTTTCACAGTTTAAAACAGCGAGAGGAAAGCAGGATTTTCACAGTTTAAAACACCGAGAGTAGAGCTGGGATTTTCACCGTTTAAAACAGCGAGAAGAGAGCAGGAATTTCACAGTTTAAAACAGCGAGAGTAGAGCTGGGATTTTCACAGTTTAAAACAGCGAGAGTAGAGCTGGGATTTTCACTGTTCAAAACAGTGTGAAGTGAGCAGGATTTTCTCAGTTTAAAACAGCGAGAGTAGAGCTGGGATTTTCACACTTTAAAACTGTGAGAAGTGAGCAGGATTTTCACAGTTTAAAACAGCGAGAGTAGAGCTGGGATTTTCACACTTTAAAACTGTGAGAAGTGAGCAGGATTTTCACAGTTTAAAACAGCGAGAGGAAAGCAGGATTTTCACAGTTTAAAACACCGAGAGGAGAGCAGGATTTTCACAGTTTTAATCAGCCAGAGGGGAGCCGGGATTTTCACAGTTTTGAAACAGCCAGAGGAGAGCAGGATTTTTACTGTTTAAAACAGCGAAAGGAGAGCAGGAATTTCACAGTTTAAAACAGCGAGAGGTGAGCTGGGATTTTCACAGTATTGAAGCAGCCAGAGGGGAGCAGGATTTTCACTGTTTAAAACAGCGAGCAGAGAGCCGGATTTTCACACTTTAAAACAATGCGAGGTGAGCACGATTTCCACAGTGTAAAACACCGAGAGGAGTGCTGTGATTTTCACAGGTTAAAACAGTGAGAGTTGAGCAGGATTTTCACTGTTTAAAACGGCGAGAGGAGAGCAGGAATTTCACAGTTTAAAACAGCGAGAGGAGAGCAGGAATTTCACTGTTTAAAACAGCGAGAGGAGAGCAGGATTTTCACAGTTTAAAACAGCGAGAGGAGAGCAGAATTTTCACAGTGTAAAACACCGAGAGGAGAGCTGTGATTTTTACCGTTTCAAACACCGAGTGGAGTGCTGCGATTTTCACAGATGAAAACAGGGAGATGTTGGCCAGGATTTTCGCAATTTAAAACAGCGAGAGGCAAGCAAGTTTTTCACAGGTTAAATCTGCGAGAGAAGAGCACGATTTTCACAATATAAAACAGCGAGAGGTGTGCAGTATTTTCACAGTTTAAAACCGCGAGAGACATCTGGATTTTCACAGTTTAAAACAGCGAGAGGGAAGCAGGATTTTCGTAGTTTGAAACAGTGAGAGGAGAGCCGGGATTTTCACATTTTAAAAGAGCCAGAGGAGAGCCGGATTTTCACAGTTTAAAACAGCGCGAGGAGAGCCCGATATTCACAGTTTAAAACAGTGAGAGGTGTGCTGGGATTTACACAGTTTAAAATAGCGAGAGGAGAGCTGGGATTTACACAGTTTAAAACAGCGAGAGGAGAGCTGGGATTTACACAGTTTAAAAAGCCAGAGGAGAGCCGGATTTTCACAGTTTAAAACAGTGAGAGCTGACCCTGAATTTCACAGTTTAAAACAGCGAGAGGCGAGCAGGATTTTCACAGTTTAAAACAGCGAGAGGTGAGCTGGGATTTTCACAGTATTGAAGCAGCCAGAGGGGAGCAGGTAATTTCACAGTTTAATTCAACGAGAGGAGAGAAGGATATTCACGGATTAAATTGCGAGTGGAGAGCAGGAATTTCACAGTTTAAAACAGCGAGAGTCGAGCTGGGATTTTCACCGTTTAAAACAGCTTGAAGTGAGCAGGATTTTCACAGTTTAAAAGAGCGAGAGGTGACAAGGGATTTTCACAGTTTAAAACAGCGAGAGTAGAGCTGGGATTTTCACACTTTAAAACTGTGAGAATTGAGCAGGATTTTCACAGTTTAAAACAGCGAGAGGAAAACAGGATTTTCACAGTTTAAAACACCGTGAGGAGAGCAGGATTTTCACAGTTTGAATCAGCCAGAGGGGAGCCGGGATTTTCACAGTTTTGAAACAGCCAGAGGAGCGCAGGATTTTCACTGTTTAAAACAGCGAAAGGAGAGCAGGATTTTCACAGTTTAAAACAGCGAGAGGTGAGCTGGGATTTTCACAGTATTGTAGCAGCCAGAGGGGAGCAGGATTTTCACTGTTTAAAACAGCGAGCAGAGAGCCGGATTTTCACACTTTAAAACAATGCGAGGTGAGCACGATTTTCACAGTGTAAAACAACGAGAGGAGAGCTGTGATTTTTACCGTTTCAAACACCGAGAGGAGTGCTGTGATTTTCACAGTTGAAAACAGGGAGATGTTGGCCAGGATTTTCACAGGTTAAAACAGCGAGAGGGAAGCAGGATTTTCACAGGTTAAAACAGCGAGAGAAGAGCACGATTTTCACAATATAAAACAGCGAGAGGTGCACAGTATTTTCACAGTTTAAAACCGCGAGAGACATCTGGATTTTCACAGTTTAAAACAGCGTGAGGGAAGCAGGATTTTCGCAGTTTAATACAGTGAGAGGAGAGCCGGGATTTTCACATTTTAAAAGAGCCAGAGGAGAGCAGGATTTTCACAGTTTAAAACAGCGAGAGTAGAGCTGGGATTTTCACACTTTAAAACAATGCGAGGTGGGCACGATTTTCACAGTGTAAAACAACGAGAGGAGAGCTGTGATTTTTACCATTTCAAATAGTGAGAGGAGTGCTGTGATTTTCACAGTTGAAAACAGGGAGATGTTGGCCAGGATTTTCACAATTTAAAACAGCGAGAGGGAAGCAGGATTTTCACAGGTTAAAACAGCGAGAGGAGAGCAGGATTTTCACAATATAAAACAGCGAGAGGTGTGCAGTATTTTCATAGTTTAAAACCGCGAGAGACATCTGGATTTTCACAGTTTAAAACAGCGAGTGGGAAGCAGGATTTTCACAGTTTAAAACAGCGAGAGGAGAGCTGGATTTTCACAGTTTAAATCAGTGAGAGCTGACCCTGAATTTCACAGTTTAAAACAGCGAGAGGAGAGCAGGATTTTCACAGTTTAAAACAGCGAGCAGAGAGCAGGATTTTCACAGTTTAAAGCAGCCAGAGGAGAGCAGTTTTTTCACATTTTAAAACAGCGAGAAAAAGCTCGGATATTCACAGTCTGAAACAGTGAGAGAAGAGCTGGATTTTCACAGTTTAAAACAGCGAGAGGAGAGCAGGATTTTCATATTTAAAGACAGCGAGAGGAGAGCAGTATTTTCACAGTTTAAAACAGCGAGAGTAGAGCTGGGATTATCGGAGTTTAAAACAGCGAGAGGAGAGCCGGGATTTTCACAGTTTAAAACAGCGAGAGGTGAGCAGGATTTTCACAGTTTAAAACAGTGAGAGGTGAGGTGGGATTTTCACAGTTTAAAACAGCGAGAGGTGAGCAGTATTTTCACAGTTTAAAACAGCGAGAAGAGAGCCGGATTTTCACACTTTAAAACAATGCGAGGTGAGCACGATTTTCACAGTGTAAAACAACGAGAGTAGAGCTGTGATTTTTACCATTTCAAACACCGAGAGGAGTGCTGTGATTTTCACAGTTGAAAACAGGGAGATGATGGCCTGGATTTTCGCATTTTAAAACAGCGAGAGGACAGCAGGATTTTCACAGGTTAAAACAGTGAGAGTTGAGCTGGGATTTTCACAGTTTAAAACAGCGAGAGGAGAGCTGGGATTTACACAGTTTAAAACAGCCAGTGGAGAGCCGGATTTTCACAGTTTAAAACAGTGAGAGCTGACCCTGAATTTCACAGTTTAAAACAGCGAGAGGAGAGCTGGGATTTTCACACTTTAAAACTGTGAGAATTGAGCAGGATTTTCACTGCTTAAAATAGCGAGAGGTGAGCTGGGATTGTCACAGTATTGAAGCAGCCAGAGGTGCACAGGATTTTCACAGTTTAAAACAGCGAGAGGAGAGCAGGATTTTCACAGTTTAAAACACCGAGAGGAGAGCAGGATTTTCACAGTTTAAAACAGCGAGAGGAGAGCAGGATTTTCACAGTTTAAAACACCGAGAGGAGAGCAGGATTTTCACAGTTTTAATCAGCGAGAGGGGAGCCGGGAATTTCACAGTTTGAAACAGCCAGAGGAGCGCTGGATTTTCACTGTTTAAAACAGCGAGAGGAGAGCAGGAATTTCACAGTTTAAAACAGCGAGAGGTGAGCTGGGATTTTCACAGTATTGAAGCAGCCAGAGGAGCGCAGGATTTTCACTGTTTAAAACAGCGAGCAGAGAGCCGGATTTTCACACTTTACAACAATGCGAGGTGAGCACGATTTTCACAGTGTAAAACACCGAGAGGAGTGCTGTGATTTTCACAGTTTAAAACAGTGAGAGTTGAGCAGGATTTTCACTGTTTAAAACGGCGAGAGGAGAGCAGGAATTTCACTGTTTAAAACAGCGAGCAGAGAGCCGGATTTTCACACTTTAAAACAATGCGAGGTGAGCACGATTTTCACAGTGTAAAACAACGAGAGGAGAGCTGTGATTTTTACCGTTTCAAACACCGAGAGGAGTGCTGTGATTTTCACAGTTGAAAACAGGGAGATGTTGGCCAGGATTTTCACAGGTTAAAACAGCGAGAGGGAAGCAGGATTTTCACAGGTTAAAACCGCGAGAGACATCTGGATTTTCATAGTTTAAAACAGCGAGAGGGAAGCAGGATTTTCGCAGTTTAATACAGTGAGAGGACAGCCGGGATTTTCACATTTTAAAAGAGCCAGAGGAGAGCAGGATTTTCACAGTTTAAAACAGCGAGAGTAGAGCTGGGATTTTCACACTTTAAAACAATGCGAGGTGGGCACGATTTTCACAGTGTAAAACAACGAGAGGAGAGCTGTGATTTTTACCATTTCAAATAGTGAGAGGAGTGCTGTGATTTTCACAGTTGAAAACAGGGAGATGTTGGCCAGGATTTTCACAATTTAAAACAGCGAGAGGGAAGCAGGATTTTCACAGGTTAAAACAGCGAGAGGAGAGCAGGATTTTCACAGTATAAAACAGCGAGAGGTGTGCAGTATTTTCATAGTTTAAAACCGCGAGAGACATCTGGATTTTCACAGTTTAAAACAGCGAGTGGGAAGCAGGATTTTCACAGTTTAAAACAGCGAGAGGAGAGCTGGATTTTCACAGTTTAAAACAGTGAGAGCTGACCCTGAATTTCACAGTTTAAAACAGCAAGAGGAGAGCAGGATTTTCACAGTTTAAAACAGCGAGCAGAGAGCAGGATTTTCACAGTTTAAAGCAGCCAGAGGAGAGCAGTTTTTTCACATTTTAAAACAGCGAGAAAAAGCTCGGATATTCACAGTCTGAAACAGTGAGAGAAGAGCTGGATTTTCACAGTTTAAAACAGCGAGAGGAGAGCCGGGATTTTCATATTTAAAGACAGCGAGAGGAGAGCAGTATTTTCACTGTTTAAAACAGCGAGAGTAGAGCTGGGATTATTGGAGTTTAAAACAGCGAGAGGAGAGCCGGGATTTTCACAGTTTAAAACAGCGAGAGGTGAGCAGGATTTTCACAGTTTAAAACAGCGAGAGTAGAGCTGGGATTTTCACCGTTTAAAACAGCGAGAGGGGAGCTAGATTTTCAAAGTTTAATACAGCGAGAGGGGAGCCGGATATTCACAGTTTAAAACAGCGAGAGTTGAGCTGGCATTTTCACAGTTTAAAGCGGCGAGAGGAGAGCTGGGATTTTCACAGTTTAAAACAGCAAGTGGAAGAGACGGGATTTTAAAAGTTTCAAACAGCGGGAGGAAAGCAGAATTTTCACTGTTTAAAACAGCGAGTGGAGAGCAGGATTTTCACATTTTAAAACAGCGAGAGGACAGCATGATTTTCACAGTTTACAAACAGCGAGAGGTGAGCTGGATTTTCAGAGTTTAGAACAGCGAAAGTAGAGGAGGATTTTCACAGTTCAAAACAGCGAGAGGTGAGCTGGATTTCACAATTGAAAAGACCAAGAGGTGAGCAGGATTTGCACAGCTTAAATCAGCGAGAGGAGAGCAGGATTTTCACTGCATAAAACAGCCTGACAAAGCTGGATTTTCACACTTTAAAACAGCGAGAGGAGAGCAGGATTTTCACAGTTTAAAACAGCGAGCGGAGAGCAGGATTTTCACAGTTTAAAACACCGAGAGGAGAGCAGGATTTTCACAGTTTAAAACACCGAGAGGAGAGCAGGATTTTCACAGTTTTATTCAGCGAGAGGAGAGCTGGGATTTTCACAGTTTAAAACAGTGAGATGTGAGCAGGATTTTCACTGTTTAAAACAGCGAGAGGAGAGCAGGAATTTCACAGATTAAAACAGCGAGATGAGAGCATGATTTTCAGAGTTTAAAACAGCGAGCGGAGAGCAGGGTTTTCACAGTTTAAAACAGCGAGAGGAGAGCAGGAATTTCACAGTTTAAAATAGCGAGTGGAGAGCAGGGTTTTCATTGTTAAAAACAGCGAGAGGAGAGCAGGAATTTCACAGGTTAAAACAGCGAGAGGAGAGCAGGACTTTCACAGTTTAAAACAACGAGATGAGAGCAGGTTTTTCACAGTTTCAAACAGCGAGAGGAGAGCAGGATTTTCACAGTTAAAAACAGCGAGAGGAGAGCAGGATTTTCACAGTTTAAAATAGCGAGAGGAGAGCAACGATTTCACAGTTTAAAACAACGAGAGGAGAGCAGGTTTTTCACAGTTTAAAACAGCGAGAGGAGAGCAGGGTTTTCACAGTTTAAAACATCGAGAGGAGAGCAGGGTTTTCACAGTTTAAAACAGAGAGAGGGGAGCAGGAAGTTCACTGTTTAAAACAGTGAGAGGAGAGCAGGAATTTCACAGTTTAAAACAGCGAGGACCAGGATTTTCACAGTTTAAAATAGCGAGTGGAGAGCAGGAATTTCACAGTTTAAAACAGCGAGAGGAAGGCAGTGTTTTCACTGTTTAAAACAGCGAGAGGAGAGCAGGATTTTCACAGTTTAAAACAGCGAGAGGAGAGCAGGAATTTCACAGTTTAAAACAGCGAGATGAGAGCAGGGTTTTCACAGTTTAAAACAGCTAGAGGAGAGCAGGGTTTTCACAATTTAAAACAGCGAGAGGAGAGCACTATTTTCACAATTTAAAACACCGGGAGGAGAGCAGGTTTTGCACAGTTTTAAACAACGAGTGGTGAGCAGGATTTAAGCAGTTTAAGTCAACAAGAGGGGAGCAGGTTTTTCACAGTTTAAAACACCGAGAGGTGAGCAGCTTTTTCACAGTTTAAAACAGCGAGAGGAGAGCAGGGTTTTCACTGTTTAAAACGGCGAGAGGAGAGCAGGAATTTCACAGTTTAAAACAGCGAGAGGAGAGCAGTGTTTTCACTGTTTAAAACAGCGAGAGGAGAGCAGGAATTTCACAGTTTAAAACAGCGAGAGGAGAGCAGGAATTTCACAGTTTAAAACAGCGAGATGAGAGCAGGGTTTTCACATTTTAAAACAGAGAGAGGGGAACAGGAATTTCACAGTTTAAAACAGCGAGAGGAGAACAGGAATTTCACAGTTTAAAACAGCGGGAGGAGAGTAGCTTTTTCACAGTTTAAAACAGCGAGAGGACAGCAGTGTTATCACAGTTTAAAACAGCGAGAGGAGACCCAGGATTTTCAGAGTTTAAAACAGCGAGAGGAGAGCCGGATTTTCACAGTATAAAACTGCGAGAAGCGAGCTGGATTTTCGCATTTTAAAACAGCGATTCTAGAGCAGGATTTTGAAAGTTTAAAACAGCAAGAGGAGAGCAGGATTTTCACAGGTTAAAACAGCGAGAGGTGTGTAGTATTTTCACAGTTTAAAACCGCGAGAGACAGCTGAATTTCACAGTTTAAAACAGCGAGAGGGAAGCAGGATTTTCGCAATTTAAAACAGTGAGAGGAGAGCCGGGATTTTCACATTTTAAAAGAGCCAGAGGAGAGCAGGATTTTCACAGTTAAAAACAGCCAGAGTAGAGCAGGTATTTCACAGTTTAAAACAGCGAGAGGAGAGCAGGATTTTCACAGTATCAAACAGCGAGAAGCGAGCTGGATTTTCACATTTTAAAACGGCGATTCTAGAGCAGGATTCTGCAAGTTTAAAACAGCGAGAGGAGAGCAGGATTTTCACAGTTTAAAACAGCCAGTGGAGAGCAGGTATTTCACTGTTTAAAACAGCCAGAGGAGAGCACGTATTTCACAGATGAAAACAACGAGTGGAGAGCAGGATATTCACAGTTTAAAACAGCGAGAGTAGAGCTGGGATTATTGGAGTTTAAAACAGCGAGAGGTGACACAATTTTCACAGTTTTAAACAGCGAGAGGAAAGCTTGGATGTTCACAGATTAAAAAAATGAGATGGGAGCTTGGGTGTTCACAGTTAAAAACAGCGAGTGGTGAGCAGGATTTTCAGAGTTTAGAACAGCGAAAGGAGAGCAGGATTTTCACAGATTAAAATGGTGAGAGGAGAGCCGGATATTCACAGTTTAAAATGGCGAGAGGAGTGCAGGTATTTCACTGTTTAAAACAGCCAGAGGTGAGCAGGTTTTTCAGAGGTTAAAACAGCCAGAGAAGCGTAGGATTTTCACAGTTTAAAACAGCGAGAGGCAAGCAGGATTTTCACAGTTTAAAACAGCGAGAGGAGAGCTGGGATTTTCACCGTTTAAAACAGCGAGAGGGGAGCTAGATTTTCAAAGTTTAATACAGCGAGAGGGGAGCCGGATATTCACAGTTTAAAACAGCGAGAGTTGAGCTGGCATTTTCACAGTTTAAAGCGGCGAGAGGAGAGCTGGGATTTTCACAGTTTAAAACAGCAAGTGGAAGAGACGGGATTTTAAAAGTTTCAAACAGCGGGAGGAAAGCAGAATTTTCACTGTTTAAAACAGCGAGTGGAGAGCAGGATTTTCACATTTTAAAACAGCGAGAGGACAGCATGATTTTCACAGTTTACAAACAGCGAGAGGTGAGCTGGATTTTCAGAGTTTAGAACAGCGAAAGTAGAGGAGGATTTTCACAGTTCAAAACAGCGAGAGGTGAGCTGGATTTCACAATTGAAAAGACCAAGAGGTGAGCAGGATTTGCACAGCTTAAATCAGCGAGAGGAGAGCAGGATTTTCACTGCATAAAACAGCCTGACAAAGCTGGATTTTCACACTTTAAAACAGCGAGAGGAGAGCAGGATTTTCACAGTTTAAAACAGCGAGCGGAGAGCAGGATTTTCACAGTTTAAAACACCGAGAGGAGAGCAGGATTTTCACAGTTTAAAACACCGAGAGGAGAGCAGGATTTTCACAGTTTTAATCAGCGAGAGGAGAGCTGGGATTTTCACAGTTTAAAACAGTGAGATGTGAGCAGGATTTTCACTGTTTAAAACAGCGAGAGGAGAGCAGGAATTTCACAGATTAAAACAGCGAGATGAGAGCATGATTTTCAGAGTTTAAAACAGCGAGCGGAGAGCAGGGTTTTCACAGTTTAAAACAGCGAGAGGAGAGCAGGAATTTCACAGTTTAAAATAGCGAGTGGAGAGCAGGGTTTTCATTGTTAAAAACAGCGAGAGGAGAGCAGGAATTTCACAGGTTAAAACAGCGAGAGGAGAGCAGGACTTTCACAGTTTAAAACAACGAGATGAGAGCAGGTTTTTCACAGTTTCAAACAGCGAGAGGAGAGCAGGATTTTCACAGTTAAAAACAGCGAGAGGAGAGCAGGATTTTCACAGTTTAAAATAGCGAGAGGAGAGCAACGATTTCACAGTTTAAAACAACGAGAGGAGAGCAGGTTTTTCACAGTTTAAAACAGCGAGAGGAGAGCAGGTTTTTCACAGTTTAAAACATCGAGAGGAGAGCAGGGTTTTCACAGTTTAAAACAGAGAGAGGGGAGCAGGAAGTTCACTGTTTAAAACAGTGAGAGGAGAGCAGGAATTTCACAGTTTAAAACAGCGAGGACCAGGATTTTCACAGTTTAAAATAGCGAGTGGAGAGCAGGAATTTCACAGTTTACAACAGCGAGAGGAAGGCAGGGTTTTCACTGTTTAAAACAACGAGAGGAGAGCAGGGTTTTCACAGTTTAAAACAGCTAGAGGAGAGCAGGGTTTTCACAATTTAAAACAGCGAGAGGAGAGCACTATTTTCACAATTTAAAACAGCGGGAGGAGAGCAGGTTTTCCACAGTTTTAAACAACGAGTGGTGAGCAGGATTTAAGCAGTTTAAAACAACGAGAGGGGAGCAGGTTTTTCACAGTTTAAAACACCGAGAGGTGAGCAGGTTTTTCACAGTTTAAAACAGCGAGAGGAGAGCAGGTTTTTCACTGTTTAAAACGGCGAGAGGAGAGCAGGAATTTCACAGTTTAAAACTGCGAGAGGAGAGCAGTGTTTTCACTGTTCAAAACAGCGAGAGGAGAGCAGGAATTTCACAGTTTAAAACAGCGAGAGGAGAGCAGGAATTTCACATTTTAAAACAGCGAGAGGAGAGCAGGGTTTTCACAGTTTAATACAGAGAGAGGGGAACAGGAATTTCACAGTTTAAAACAGCGGGAGGAGAGTAGCTTTTTCACAGTTTAAAACAGCGAGAGGACAGCAGTGTTATCACAGTTTAAAACAGCGAGAGGAGACCCGGGATTTTCAGAGTTTAAAACAGCGAGAGGAGAGCCGGATTTTGACAGTATAAAACTGCGAGAAGCGAGCTGGATTTTCACATTTTAAAACAGCGATTCTAGAGCAGGATTTTGAAAGTTTAAAACAGCAAGAGGAGAGCAGAATTTTCACAGGTTAAAACAGCGAGAGGTGTGTAGTTTTTTCACAGTTTAAAACCGCGAGAGACATCTGGATTTTCACAGTTTAAAACAGCGAGAGGGAAGCAGGATTTTCGCAATTTAAAACAGTGAGAGGAGAGCCGGGATTTTCACATTTTAAAAGAGCCAGAGGAGAGCAGGATTTTCACAGTTAAAAATAGCCAGAGGAGAGCAGGTATTTCACAGTTTAAAACAGCGAGAGGAGAGCAGGATTTTCACAGTATCAAACAGCGAGAAGCGAGCTGGATTTTCACATTTTAAAACGGCGATTCTAGAGCAGGATTCTGCAAGTTTAAAACAGCAAGAGGAGAGCAGGATTTTCACAGTTTAAAACAGCCAGTGGAGAGCAGGTATTTCACTGTTTAAAACAGCCAGAGGAGAGCAGGTATTTCACAGATGAAAACAACGAGTGGAGAGCAGGATATTCACAGTTTAAAACAGCGAGAGTAGAGCTGGGATTATTGGAGTTTAAAACAGCGAGAGGTGACAGGATTTTCACAGTTTTAAACAGCGAGAGGTGAGCTTGGATGTTCACATATTAAAAAAATGAGATGGGAGCTTGGGTGTTCACAGTTAAAAACAGCGAGTGGTGAGCAGGATTTTCAGAGTTTAGAACAGCGAAAGGAGAGCAGGATTTTCACAGATTAAAATGGTGAGAGGAGAGCCGGATATTCACAGTTTAAAATGGCGAGAGGAGTGCAGGTATTTCACTGTTTAAAACAGCCAGAGGTGAGCAGGTTTTTCACAGGTTAAAACAGCCAGAGAAGCGTAGGATTTTCAGAGTTTAAAACAGCGAGAGGCAAGCAGGATTTTCACAGTTTAAAACAGCGAGACTAGAGCTGGGATTTTCACCGTTTAAAACAGTGAGAGGGGAGCTAATTTTCAAAGTTTAATACAGCGAGAGGGGAGCCGGATATTCACAGTTTAAAACAGCGAGAGTTGAGCTGGCATTTTCACAGTTTAAAGCGGCGAGAGGAGAGCTGGGATTTTCACAGTTTAAAACAGCAAGTGGAAGAGACGGGATTTTAAAAGTTTCAAACAGCGGGAGGAAAGCAGAATTTTCACTGTTTAAAACAGCGAGTGGAGAGCAGGATTTTCACATTTTAAAACAGCGAGAGGACAGCATGATTTTCACAGTTTACAAACAGCGAGAGGTGAGCTGGATTTTCAGAGTTTAGAACAGCGAAAGTAAAGGAGGATTTTCACAGTTTAAAACAGCGAGAGGTGAGCTGGATTTCACAATTGAAAAGACCAAGAGGTGAGCAGGATTTGCACAGCTTAAATCAGCGAGAGGAGAGCAGGATTTTCACTGCATAAAACAGCCTGACAAAGCTGGATTTTCACACTTTAAAACAGCGAGAGGAGAGCAGGATTTTCACAGCTTAAAACAGCCAGAGGTGAGCAGGATTTTCAAAGTTTAAAACAGTGAGAGCTGACCCTGAATTTCACAGTTTAAAACCAGCGAGAGTTGAGCAGGATTTTCAGTTTAAAACAGCGAGCGGAGAGCAGGATTTTCACAGTTTAAAACAGCGAGAGGAGAGCAGGATTTTCACAGTTTAAAACACCGAGAGGAGAGCAGGATTTTCACAGTTTTAATCAGCGAGAGGAGAGCTGGGATTTTCACAGTTTAAAACAGTGAGATGTGAGCAGGATTTTCACTGTTTAAAACAGCGAGAGGAGAGCAGGAATTTCACAGATTAAAACAGCGAGAGGAGAGCAGGATTTTCAGAGTTTAAAACAGCGAGCGGAGAGCAGGGTTTTCCACAGTTTAAAACAGCGAGAGGAGAGCAGGATTTTCAGAGTTTAAAACAGCGAGAGTAGAGCAGGAATTTCACAGTTTAAAACAGCGAGAGGAAGGCAGGGCTTTCACAGTTTAAAACAGCGAGAGGAGAGCAGGTTTTTAACAATTTAAAACAGCGAGAGGAGAGCAGGATTTTTCACAGTTTAAAACAGCGAGCGGAGAGCAGGGTTTTCACAGTTTAAAACAACGAGAGGTGAGCTGGGATTTTGACAGTTTTAAAACAGCGAGAGGAGAGCAGGATTTTCACAGTTTAAAGCTGCGAGAGGGGAGCCGGATATTCACAGTTTAAAATAGCGAGAGGTGAGCTGGGATTTTCACAGTTTAAGACAGCGAGAGGAGAACTGGATTTTCATAGTTTAAAATAGCGAGAGGAGAGCAGGATTTCACAGTTTGAAACAGCGATTGGAGCGCCAGATTTTCACAGTGTAAAACAGCGAGAGCTGAGCAGGATTTTCAGATTTCCGATCAGCGAAAGTAGAGGAGGATTTTCACAGTTTAAACGAGCGAGAGGAGAGCTGGGAATTTCATAATTGAAAACACCGAGAGGAGAGCAGGATTTTCACAGTATAAAACAGCGAGAAGCGAGCTGGATTTTCACATTTTAAAACAGCGATTCTAGAGCAGGATTTTGCAAGTTTAAAACAGCGAGAGGAGAGCAGAATTTTCACAGTTTAAAAGAGCCAGAGGAGAGCAGTATTTCACTGTTTAAAACAGCCAGAGGTGAGCAGGATTTTCACAGGTTAAAACAGCGAGAGGAGAGCAGGATTTTCACAGGTTAAAACAGCGAGAGGTGTGTAGTATTTTCACAGTTTAAAACCGCGAGAGACATCTGGATTTTCACAGTTTAAAACAGCGAGAGGGAAGCAGGATTTTCGCAATTTAAAACAGTGAGAGGAGAGCCGGGTATTTCACATTTTAAAAGAGCCAGAGGAGAGCAGGATTTTCACAGTTAAAAACAGCCAGAGGAGAGCAGGTATTTCACAGTTTAAAACAGCGAGAGGAGAGCAGGATTTTCACAGTATCAAACAGCGAGAAGCGAGCTGGATTTTCACATTTTAAAACGGTGATTCTAGAGCAGGATTCTGCAAGTTTAAAACAGCGAGAGGAGAGCAGGATTTTCACAGTTTAAAACAGCCAGTGGAGAGCAGGTATTTCACTGTTTAAAACAGCCAGAGGAGAGCACGTATTTCACAGATGAAAACAACGAGTGGAGAGCAGGATATTCACAGTTTAAAACAGCGAGAGTAGAGCTGGGATTATTGGAGTTTAAAACAGCGAGAGGTGACAGAATTTTCACAGTTTTAAACAGCGAGAGGAGAGCTTGGATGTTCACATATTAAAAAAATGAGATGGGAGCTTGGGTGTTCACAGTTAAAAACAGCGAGTGGTGAGCAGGATTTTCAGAGTTTAGAACAGCGAAAGGAGAGCAGGATTTTCACAGATTAAAATGGTGAGAGGAGAGCCGGATATTTCACTGTTTAAAACAGCCAGAGGTGAGCAGGTTTTTCACAGGTTAAAACAGCCAGAGAAGCGTAGAATTTTCACAGTTTAAAACAGCGAGAGGCAAGCAGGATTTTCACAGTTTAAAACAGCGAGAGGGGAGCTAGATTTTCAAAGTTTAATACAGCGAGAGGGGAGCCGGATATTCACAGTTTAAAACAGCGAGAGTTGAGCTGGCATTTTCACAGTTTAAAGCGGCGAGAGGAGAGCTGGGATTTTCACAGTTTAAAACAGCAAGTGGAAGAGACGGGATTTTAAAAGTTTCAAACAGCGGGAGGAAAGCAGAATTTTCACTGTTTAAAACAGCGAGTGGAGAGCAGGATTTTCACATTTTAAAACAGCGAGAGGACAGCATGATTTTCACAGTTTACAAACAGCGAGAGGTGAGCTGGATTTTCAGAGTTTAGAACAGCGAAAGTAAAGGAGGATTTTCACAGTTTAAAACAGCGAGAGGTGAGCTGGATTTCACAATTGAAAAGACCAAGAGGTGAGCAGGATTTGCACAGCTTAAATCAGCGAGAGGAGAGCAGGATTTTCACTGCATAAAACAGCCTGACAAAGCTGGATTTTCACACTTTAAAACAGCGAGAGGAGAGCAGGATTTTCACAGTTTAAAACAGCGAGAGGTGAGCAGGATTTTCAAAGTTTAAAACAGTGAGAGCTGACCCTGAATTTCACAGTTTAAAACAGCGAGAGTTGAGCAGGATTTTCAGTTTAAAACAGCGAGCGGAGAGCAGGATTTTCACAGTTTAAAACAGCGAGAGGAGAGCAGGATTTTCACAGTTTAAAACACCGAGAGGAGAGCAGGATTTTCACAGTTTTAATCAGCGAGAGGAGAGCTGGGATTTTCACAGTTTAAAACAGTGAGATGTGAGCAGGATTTTCACTGTTTAAAACAGCGAGAGGAGAGCAGGAATTTCACAGATTAAAACAGCGAGAGGAGAGCATGATTTTCAGAGTTTAAAACAGCGAGCGGAGAGCAGGGTTTTCACAGTTTAAAACAGCGAGAGGAGAGCAGGAATTTCACAGTTTAAAATAGCGAGTGGAGAGCAGGGTTTTCATTGTTAAAAACAGCGAGAGGAGAGCAGGAATTTCACAGTTTAAAACAGCGAGAGGAGAGCAGGACTTTCACAGTTTAAAACAACGAGATGAGAGCAGGTTTTTCACAGTTTCAAACAGCGAGAGGAGAGCAGGATTTTCACAGTTAAAAACAGCGAGAGGAGAGCAGGATTTTCACAGTTTAAAATAGCGAGAGGAGAGCAACGATTTCACAGTTTAAAACAGCGAGAGGAGAGCAGGTTTTTCACAGTTTAAAACAGCGAGAGGAGAGCAGGTTTTTCACAGTTTAAAACATCGAGAGGAGAGCAGGGTTTTCACAGTTTAAAACAGAGAGAGGGGAGCAGGAAGTTCACTGTTTAAAACAGTGAGAGGAGAGCAGGAATTTCACAGTTTAAAACAGCGAGGACCAGGATTTTCACAGTTTAAAATAGCGAGTGGAGAGCAGGAATTTCACAGTTTAAAACAGCGAGAGGAAGGCAGGGTTTTCACTGTTTAAAACAACGAGAGGAGAGCAGGGTTTTCACAGTTTAAAACAGCTAGAGGAGAGCAGGGTTTTCACAATTTAAAACAGCGAGAGGAGAGCACTATTTTCACAATTTAAAACAGCGGGAGGAGAGCAGGTTTTCCACAGTTTTAAACAACGTGTGGTGAGCAGGATTTAAGCAGTTTAAATCAACGAGAGGGGAGCAGGTTTTTCACAGTTTAAAACACCGAGAGGTGAGCAGGTTTTTCACAGTTTAAAACAGCGAGAGGAGAGCAGGGTTTTCACTGTTTAAAACGGCGAGAGGAGAGCAGGAATTTCACAGTTTAAAACTGCGAGAGGAGAGCAGTGTTTTCACTGTTCAAAACAGCGAGAGGAGAGCAGGAATTTCACAGTTTAAAACAGCGAGAGGAGAGCAGGAATTTCACAGTTTAAAACAGCGAGAGGAGAGCAGGGTTTTCACAGTTTAATACAGAGAGAGGCGAACAGGAATTTCACAGTTCAAAACAGCGTGAGGAGAACAGGAATTTCACAGTTTAAAACAGCGGGAGGAGAGTAGCTTTTTCACAGTTTAAAACAGCGAGAGGACAGCAGTGTTATCACAGTTTAAAACAGCGAGAGGAGACCCAGGATTTTCAGAGTTTAAAACAGCGAGAGGAGAGCCGGATTTTCACAGTAAAAAACTGCGAGAAGCGAGCTGGATTTTCACATTTTAAAACAGCGATTCTAGAGCAGGATTTTGAAAGTTTAAAACAGCAAGAGGAGAGCAGAATTTTCACAGGTTAAAACAGCGAGAGGTGTGTAGTTTTTTCACAGTTTAAAACCGCGAGAGACATCTGGATTTTCACAGTTTAAAACAGCGAGAGGGAAGCAGGATTTTCGCAATTTAAAACAGTGAGAGGAGAGCCGGGATTTTCACATTTTAAAAGAGCCAGAGGAGAGCAGGATTTTCACAGTTAAAAACAGCCAGAGGAGAGCAGGTATTTCACAGATGAAAACAACGAGTGGAGAGCAGGATATTCACAGTTTAAAACAGCGAGAGTAGAGCTGGGATTATTGGAGTTTAAAACAGCGAGAGGTGACAGGATTTTCACAGTTTTAAACAGCGAGAGGTGAGCTTGGATGTTCACATATTAAAAAAATGAGATGGGAGCTTGGGTGTTCACAGTTAAAAACAGCGAGTGGTGAGCAGGATTTTCAGAGTTTAGAACAGCGAAAGGAGAGCAGGATTTTCACAGATTAAAATGGTGAGAGGAGAGCCGGATATTCACAGTTTAAAATGGCGAGAGGAGTGCAGGTATTTCACTGTTTAAAACAGCCAGAGGTGAGCAGGTTTTTCACAGGTTAAAACAGCCAGAGAAGCGTAGGATTTTCAGAGTTTAAAACAGCGAGAGGCAAGCAGGATTTTCACAGTTTAAAACAGCGAGACTAGAGCTGGGATTTTCACCGTTTAAAACAGTGAGAGGGGAGCTAATTTTCAAAGTTTAATACAGCGAGAGGGGAGCCGGATATTCACAGTTTAAAACAGCGAGAGTTGAGCTGGCATTTTCACAGTTTAAAGCGGCGAGAGGAGAGCTGGGATTTTCACAGTTTAAAACAGCAAGTGGAAGAGACGGGATTTTAAAAGTTTCAAACAGCGGGAGGAAAGCAGAATTTTCACTGTTTAAAACAGCGAGTGGAGAGCAGGATTTTCACATTTTAAAACAGCGAGAGGACAGCATGATTTTCACAGTTTACAAACAGCGAGAGGTGAGCTGGATTTTCAGAGTTTAGAACAGCGAAAGTAAAGGAGGATTTTCACAGTTTAAAACAGCGAGAGGTGAGCTGGATTTCACTATTGAAAAGACCAAGAGGTGAGCAGGATTTGCACAGCTTAAATCAGCGAGAGGAGAGCAGGATTTTCACTGCATAAAACAGCCTGACAAAGCTGGATTTTCACACTTTAAAACAGCGAGAGGAGAGCAGGATTTTCACAGCTTAAAACAGCCAGAGGTGAGCAGGATTTTCAAAGTTTAAAACAATGAGAGCTGACCCTGAATTTCACAGTTTAAAACAGCGAGAATTGAGCAGGATTTTCAGTTTAAAACAGCGAGCGGAGAGCAGGATTTTCACAGTTTAAAACAGCGAGAGGAGAGCAGGATTTTCACAGTTTAAAACACCGAGAGGAGAGCAGGATTTTCACAGTTTTAATCAGCGAGAGGAGAGCTGGGATTTTCACAGTTTAAAACAGTGAGATGTGAGCAGGATTTTCACTGTTTAAAACAGCGAGAGGAGAGCAGGAATTTCACAGATTAAAACAGCGAGAGGAGAGCAGGATTTTCAGAGTTTAAAACAGCGAGCGGAGAGCAGGGTTTTCACAGTTTAAAACAGCGAGAGGAGAGCAGGATTTTCAGAGTTTAAAACAGCGAGAGTAGAGCAGGAATTTCACAGTTTAAAACAGCGAGAGGAAGGCAGGGCTTTCACAGTTTAAAACAGCGAGAGGAGAGCAGGTTTTTAACAATTTAAAACAGCGAGAGGAGAGCAGGATTTTCACAGTTTAAAACAGCGAGCGGAGAGCAGGGTTTTCACAGTTTAAAACAACGAGAGGTGAGCTGGGATTTTGACAGTTTAAAACAGCGAGAGGAGAGCAGGATTTTCACAGTTTAAAGCTGCGAGAGGGGAGCCGGATATTCACAGTTTAAAATAGCGAGAGGTGAGCTGGGATTTTCACAGTTTAAGACAGCGAGAGGAGAACTGGATTTTCATAGTTTAAAATAGCGAGAGGAGAGCAGGATTTTCACAGTTTGAAACAGCGATTGGAGCGCCAGATTTTCACAGTGTAAAACAGCGAGAGCTGAGCAGGATTTTCAGATTTCCGATCAGCGAAAGTAGAGGAGGATTTTCACAGTTTAAACGAGCGAGAGGAGAGCTGGGAATTTCATAATTGAAAACACCGAGAGGAGAGCAGGATTTTCACAGTATAAAACAGCGAGAAGCGAGCTGGATTTTCACATTTTAAAACAGCGATTCTAGAGCAGGATTTTGCAAGTTTAAAACAGCGAGAGGAGAGCAGAATTTTCACAGTTTAAAAGAGCCAGAGGAGAGCAGTATTTCACTGTTTAAAACAGCCAGAGGTGAGCAGGATTTTCACAGGTTAAAACAGCGAGAGGAGAGCAGGATTTTCACAGGTTAAAACAGCGAGAGAAGAGCACGATTTTCACAATATAAAACAGCGAGAGGTGTGTAGTATTTTCACAGTTTAAAACCGCGAGAGACATCTGGATTTTCACAGTTTAAAACAGCGAGAGGGAAGCAGGATTTTCGCAATTTAAAACAGTGAGAGGAGAGCCGGGTATTTCACATTTTAAAAGAGCCAGAGGAGAGCAGGATTTTCACAGTTAAAAACAGCCAGAGGAGAGCAGGTATTTCACAGTTTAAAACAGCGAGAGGAGAGCAGGATTTTCACAGTATCAAACAGCGAGAAGCGAGCTGGATTTTCACATTTTAAAACGGCGATTCTAGAGCAGGATTCTGCAAGTTTAAAACAGCGAGAGGAGAGCAGGATTTTCACAGTTTAAAACAGCCAGTGGAGAGCAGGTATTTCACTGTTTAAAACAGCCAGAGGAGAGCACGTATTTCACAGATGAAAACAACGAGTGGAGAGCAGGATATTCACAGTTTTAAACAGCGAGAGTAGAGCTGGGATTATTGGAGTTTAAAACAGCGAGAGGTGACAGAATTTTCACAGTTTTAAACAGCGAGAGGAGAGCTTGGATGTTCACATATTAAAAAAATGAGATGGGAGCTTGGGTGTTCACAGTTAAAAACAGCGAGTGGTGAGCAGGATTTTCAGAGTTTAGAACAGCGAAAGGAGAGCAGGATTTTCACAGATTAAAATGGTGAGAGGAGAGCCGGATATTTCACAGTTTAAAACAGCCAGAGGTGAGCAGGATTTTCACAGGTTAAAACAGCCAGAGAAGCGTAGGATTTTCACAGTTTAAAACAGCGAGAGGCAAGCAGGATTTTCACAGTTTAAAACAGCGAGAGGGGAGCTAGATTTTCAAAGTTTAATACAGCGAGAGGGGAGCCGGATATTCACAGTTTAAAACAGCGAGAGTTGAGCTGGCATTTTCACAGTTTAAAGCGGCGAGAGGAGAGCTGGGATTTTCACAGTTTAAAACAGCAAGTGGAAGAGACGGGATTTTAAAAGTTTCAAACAGCGGGAGGAAAGCAGAATTTTCACTGTTTAAAACAGCGAGTGGAGAGCAGGATTTTCACATTTTAAAACAGCGAGAGGACAGCATGATTTTCACAGTTTACAAACAGCGAGAGGTGAGCTGGATTTTCAGAGTTTAGAACAGCGAAAGTAGAGGAGGATTTTCACAGTTTAAAACTGCGAGAGGTGAGCTGGATTTCACAATTGAAAAGACCAAGAGGTGAGCAGGATTTGCACAGCTTAAATCAGCGAGAGGAGAGCAGGATTTTCACTGCATAAAACAGCCTGACAAAGTTGGATTTTCACACTTTAAAACAGCGAGAGGAAAGCTGGGATTTCCACAGTTAAAAACAGCGAGAGGAGAGCTTGGTTTTCACAGTTTAAAAAAATGAGAGGGGAGCTTGGGTGTTCACAGTTAAAAACAGCGAGTGGTGAGCAGGATTTTCAGAGTTTAGAACAGCGAAAGGAGAGCAGGATTTTCACAGATTAAAATGGTGAGAGGAGAGCCAGGATTTTCACAGTTTAAAATGGCGAGAGGAGTGCAGGTATTTCACTGTTTAAAACAGCCAGAGGTGAGCAGGATTTTCACAGTTTAAAACAGCGAGAGGAGAGCAGGATTTTCACAGTTTAAAACAGCGAGAGGAAAGCAGGTTTTTCACAGTTTAAAACAACAAGTGGTGAGCAGGAATTTCACAGTTTAAAATAGCGAGTGGAGAGCAGGCTTTTCACTGTTAAAAACAGCGAGAGGAGAGCAGGAATTTCACAGTTTAAAACAGCGAGAGGAGAGCAGGACTTTCACAGTTTAAAACAACGAGATGAGAGCAGGTTTTTCACAGTTTCAAACAGCGAGAGGAGAGCAGGATTTTCACAGTTAAAAACAGCGAGAGGAGAGCAGGATTTTCACAGTTTAAAATAGCGAGAGGAGAGCAACGATTTCACAGTTTAAAACAGCGAGAGGAGAGCAGGTTTTTCACAGTTTAAAACAGCGAGAGGAGAGCAGGTTTTTCACAGTTTAAAACATCGAGAGGAGAGCAGGGTTTTCACAGTTTAAAACAGAGAGAGGGGAGCAGGAAGTTCACTGTTCAAAACAGTGAGAGGAGAGCAGGAATTTCACAGTTTAAAACAGCGAGAGGGGACCAGGATTTTCACAGTTTAAAATAGCGAGTGGAGAGCAGGAATTTCACAGTTTAAAACAGCGAGAGGAAGGCAGGGTTTTCACAGTTTAAAACAACGAAAGGAGAGCAGGGTTTTCACAGTTTAAAACAGTGAGAGGACAGCAGGTTTTTCACAGTTTAAAACAGCTAGAGGAGAGCAGGGTTTTCACAATTTAAAACAGCGAGAGGAGAGCACTATTTTCACAATTTAAAACAGCGGGAGGAGAGCAGGTTTTCCACAGTTTCAAACAACGAGTGGTGAGCAGGATTTAAGCAGTTTAAAACAACGAGAGGGGAGCAGGTTTTTCACAGTTTAAAACACCGAGAGGTGAGCAGGTTTTTCACAGTTTAAAACAGCGAGAGGAGAGCAGGGTTTTCACTGTTTAAAACGGCGAGAGGAGAGCAGGAATTTCACAGTTTAAAACTGCGAGAGGAGAGCAGTGTTTTCACTGTTCAAAACAGCGAGAGGAGAGCAGGAATTTCACAGTTTAAAACAGCGAGAGGAGAGCAGGAATTTCACAGTTTAAAACAGCGAGAGGAGAGCAGGGTTTTCACAGTTTAAAACAGAGAGAGGGGTACAGGAATTTCACAGTTTAAAACAGCGAGAGGAGAACAGGAATTTCTCAGTTTAAAACAGCGGGAGGAGAGTAGCTTTTTCACAGTTTAAAACAGCGAGAGGACAGCAGTGTTATCACAGTTTAAAACAGCGAGAGGAGACCCAGGATTTTCAGAGTTTAAAACAGCGAGAGGAGAGCCGGATTTTCACAGTATAAAACAGCGAGAAGCGAGCTGGATTTTCACATTTTAAAACAGCGATTCTAGAGCAGGATTTTGAAAGTTTAAAACAGCAAGAGGAGAGCAGAATTTTCACAGGTTAAAACAGCGAGAGGTGTGTAGTTTTTTCACAGTTTAAAACCGCGAGAGACATCTGGATTTTCACAGTTTAAAACAGCGAGAGGGAAGCAGGATTTTCGCAATTTAAAACAGTGAGAGGAGAGCCGGGATTTTCACATTTTAAAAGAGCCAGAGGAGAGCAGGATTTTCACAGTTAAAAACAGCCAGAGGAGAGCAGGTATTTCACAGTTTAAAACAACGAGAGGAGAGCAGGATTTTCACAGTATCAAACAGCGAGAAGCGAGCTGGATTTTCACATTTTAAAACGGCGATTCTAGAGCAGGATTCTGCAAGTTTAAAACAGCGAGAGGAGAGCAGGATTTTCACAGTTTAAAACAGCCAGTGGAGAGCAGGTATTTCACTGTTTAAAACAGCCAGAGGAGAGCACGTATTTCACAGATGAAAACAACGAGTGGAGAGCAGGATATTCACAGTTTAAAACAGCGAGAGTAGAGCTGGGATTATTGGAGTTTAAAACAGCGAGAGGTGACAGGATTTTCACAGTTTTAAACAGCGAGAGGTGAGCTTGGATGTTCACATATTAAAAAAATGAGATGGGAGCTTGGGTGTTCACAGTTAAAAACAGCGAGTGGTGAGCAGGATTTTCAGAGTTTAGAACAGCGAAAGGAGAGCAGGATTTTCACAGATTAAAATGGTGAGAGGAGAGCCGGATATTCACAGTTTAAAATGGCGAGAGGAGTGCAGGTATTTCACTGTTTAAAACAGCCAGAGGTGAGCAGGTTTTTCACAGGTTAAAACAGCCAGAGAAGCGTAGGATTTTCACAGTTTAAAACAGCGAGAGGCAAGCAGGATTTTCACAGTTTAAAAGAGCGAGAGGAGAGCTGGGATTTTCACCGTTTAAAACAGCGAGAGGGGAGCTAGATTTTCAAAGTTTAATACAGCGAGAGGGGAGTCGGATATTCACAATTTAAAACAGCGAGAGTTGAGCTGGCATTTTCACAGTTTAAAGCGGCGAGAGGAGAGCTGGGATTTTCACAGTTTAAAACAGCAAGTGGAAGAGAAAGGATTTTAAAAGTTTCAAACAGCGGGAGGAAAGCAGAATTTTCACTGTTTAAAACAGCGAGTGGAGAGCAGGATTTTCACATTTTAAAACAGCGAGAGGACAGCATGATTTTCACAGTTTACAAACAGCGAGAGGTGAGCTGGATTTTCAGAGTTTAGAACAGCGAAAGTAGAGGACGATTTTCACAGTTTAAAACAGCGAGAGGTGAGCTGGATTTCACAATTGAAAAGACCAAGAGGTGAGCAGGATTTGCACAGCTTAAATCAGCGAGAGGAGAGCAGGATTTTCACTGCATAAAACAGCCTGACAAAGCTGGATTTTCACACTTTAAAACAGCGAGAGGAGAGCAGGATTTTCACGGTTTAAAACAGCCAGAGGTGAGCAGGATTTTCACAGTTTAAAACAGTGAGAGCTGACCCTGAATTTCACAGTTTAAAACTGCGAGAGTTGAGCAGGATTTTCAGTTTAAAACAGCGAGCGGAGAGCAGGATTTTCACAGTTTAAAACAGCGAGAGGAGAGCAGGATTTTCACAGTTTAAAACACCGAGAGGAGAGCAGGATTTTCACAGTTTTAATCAGCGAGAGGAGAGCTGGGATTTTCACAGTTTAAAACAGTGAGATGTGAGCAGGATTTTCACTGTTTAAAACAGCGAGAGGAGAGCAGGAATTTCACAGATTAAAACAGCGAGAGGAGAGCAGGATTTTCAGAGTTTAAAACAGCGAGAGGAAGGCAGGAGTTTCACAGTTTAAAACAGCGAGAGGAGAGCAGGATTTTAACAATTTAAAACAGCGAGAGGAGAGCAGGATTTTCACAGTTTAAAACAGCGAGCGGAGAGCAGGGTTTTCACAGTTTAAAACAACGAGAGGTGAGCTGGGATTTTGACAGTTTAAAACAGCGAGAGGAGAGCAGGATTTTCACAGTTTAAAGCTGCGAGAGGGGAGCTGGATTTTCACATTTTAAAACAGCGATTCTAGAGCAGGATTTTGCAAGTTTAAAACAGCGAGAGGAGAGCAGGATTTTCACAGTTTAAAACAGCCAGAGGAGAGCAGGTATTTCACTGTTTAAAACAGCCAGAGGTGAGCAGGTTTTTCACAGGTTACAACAGCCAGAGGTGAGCAGGATTTTCACAGTTGAAAACAGCGAGAGGCAAGCAGGATTTTCAGTTTAAAACAGCGAGAGTATTGCTGGGATTTTCACCGTTTAAAACAGCGAGAGGGGAGCTAGATTTTCACAGTTTAATACAGCGAGAGGGGAGCCGGATATTCACAGTTTAAAACAGCGAGAGTTGAGCTGGCATTTTCACAGTTTAAAGCTGCGAGAGGAGAGCTGGGATTTTCACAGTTTAAAACAGCGAGAGGAGAGCAGGAATTTCACAGTTTAAAACAGCGAGAGGAAAGCAGGATTTTCACAGTTTAAAACAGCAAGAGGAGAGCAGGATTTTCAGAGTTTAAAACAGCGAGCGGAGAGCAGCGTTTTCACAGTTTAAAACAACGAGAGGTGAGCTGGGATTTTGACAATTTAAAACAGCGAGAGGAGAGCAGGATTTTCACAGTTTAAAGCTGCGAGAGGGGACCCGGATATTCACAGTTTTAAATAGCGAGAGGTGAGCTGGGATTTTCAAAGTTTAAGACAGCGAGAGGAGAACTGGATTTTCATAGTTTAAAATAGCGAGAGGATAGCAGGATTTTCACAGTTTAAAACAGCGAGAGGAGAGCTTGGTTTTCACAGTTTAAAAAAATGAGATGGGAGCTTGGGTGTTCACAGTTAAAAACAGCGAGTTGTGAGCAGGATTTTCAGAGTTTAGAACAGCGAAAGGAGAGCAGGATTTTCACAGATTAAAATGGTGAGAGGAGAGCCGGATATTCACAGTTTAAAATGGCGAGAGGAGTGCAGGTATTTCACTGTTTAAAACTGCCAGAGGTGAGCAGGATTTTCACAGTTTAAAACAGCGAGAGGAGAGCAGGTATTTCACAGTTTAAAACAGCGAGAGGAGAGCAGGAATTTCACAGTTTAAAACAGCGAGAGTAGAGCTGGGATTTTCACCGTTTAAAACAGCGAGAGGTGAGCAGCATTTTCACAGTTTAAAACAGCGAGAGGGGAGCTGGGATTTTCACAGTTTAAAACAGCAGTAGGAGAGCTGGGATTTTCACAGTTTAAAACAGCAGTAGGAGAGCTGGGATTTTCACAGTTTAAAGCTGCGAGAGGAGAGCTGGGATTTTCACAGTTTAAAACAGCGAGAGGAGAGCTGGGATTTTCACAGTTTAAAACAGCAAGAGGAAGAGACGGGATTTTAAAAGTTTCAAACGGCGGGAGGAGAGCAGAATTTTCACAATTTAAAACAGCGAGAGGAGGGCATGATTTTCACAGTTTACCAACAGCGAGAGGTGAGCTGGATTTCACAACTAAAAACATCGAGAGGTGAGCAGGATTTCCACAGCATAAAACAGCGAGAGGAGAGCAGGATTTTCACAGCATAAAACAGCCTGACAAAAGCTGGATTTTCACACTTTAAAACAGCGAGAGGAAAGCTGGGATTTTCACAGTTAAAAACAGCGAGAGGAGAGCTGGGTTTTCACAGTTTTAAACAGCGAGAGGAGAGCCTGGATTTTCACTGTTTAAAACAGCCAGAGGAGAGCAGGTATTTCACAGTTTAAAACAGCAAGTGTAGAGCTGGGATTTTCAGAGTTTAAAACAGCGAGAGGAGAGCCTGGATTTTCACTGTTTAAAACAGCAAGAGGAGAGCAGGATTTTCACAGATTAAAACAGCGAGAGGAGAGCAGGATTTTCACCGTTTAAAACAGCGAGAGTTGAGCAGGATTTTCAGTTTAAAATAGCGAGAGGAGAGCCTGGATTTTCACTGTTTAAAACAGCGAGAGTTGAGCAGGATTTTCAGTTTAAAATAGCGACAGGAGAGCCTGGATTTTCACTGTTTAAAAAAGCCAGAGGAGAGCAAGTATTTCACATTTTAAAACAGCCAGAGGAGCTGGATATTCACAGTTTAAAACAGCGAGAGGAGAGCAGGATATTCACAGTTTAAAACAGCGAGAGGAGAGCAGGTATTTCACAGTTTAAAACAGCGAGAGGAGAGCAGGAATTTCACAGTTTAAAACAGCGAGAGGAGAGCAGGTATTTCACAGTTTAAAACAGCGAGAAGCGAGCAGGAATTTCACAGTTTAAAACAGCGAGAGGAGAGCAGGATTCTCACAGTTTTAAACAGCAAGAGGGGAGCTAGATTTTCAGAGTTTAAAGCTGCGAGAGGGGAGCCGGGATTTTCACAGTTTTGAAACAGCCAGAGGAGCGCTGGATTTTTACAGTTTAAAACAGAGAGAGGTGAGCAGGATTTTCACAGTTTAAAACAGCGAGAGGAGAGCAGGATTTTCACAGTTTAAAACAGCGAGAGGTGAGCTGGGATTTTCACAGTATTGAAGCAGCCAGAGGGGAGCAGGATTTTCACTGTTTAAAACAGCGAGAGTAGAGCTGGGATTTTCACACTTTAAAACAATGTGAGGTGAGCACGATTTTCACTGTCTAAAACAACGAGAGGAAATCTGTGATTTTAACCGTTTCAAACAACAAGAGGAGTGCTGTGATTTTCACAGTTGAAAACAGGGAATGTTGGCCAGGATTTTCGCATTTTAAAACAGCGAGAGGCAAGCAGGAATTTCACAGGATAAAACAGCGAGAGAAGAGCACGATTTTCACAATATAAAACAGCGAGAGGTGTGCAGTATTTTCACAGTTTAAAACCGCGAGAGACATCTGGATTTTCACAGATTAAAACCGCGAGAGATATCTGGATTTTCACAGTTTAAAACAGCGAGAGGGAAGCAGGATTTTCGCAGTTTAAAACAGTGAGAGGAGAGCTGCGATTTTCACATTTTAAAAGAGTCATTGGAGAGCAGGATTTTCACAGTTTAAAACAGCGTGAGGAGAGCAGGAATTTCACAGTTTAAAACAGTGAGAGGTGAGCTGGGATTTTCACAGTTTAAAACAGCGAGAGTTGAGCAGGATTTTCACAGTTTAAAACAGCGAGAGGAGAGCCAGATATTCACAGTTTAAAACAGCGAGAGGTGAGCTGGGATTTTCGCAGTTTAAAACAGCGAGAGGAGAGCTGCGATTTTCACAGTTTAAAACAGTGAGAGCTGACCCTGAATTTCACAGTTTAAAACAGCGAGAGTTGAGCAGGATTTTCACAGTTTAAAACAGCAAGAGTTGAGCAGGATTTTCACAGTTTAAAACAGCGAGAGGAGAGCCAGATATTCACAGTTTAAAACTGCGAGTGGTGAGCTGGGATTTTCACAGTTTAAAACAGCGAGAGGAGAGCTGCGATTTTCACAGTTTAAAACAGTTAGAGGAGAGCAGGATTTTCACAGTTTAAAACAGTGAGAGCTGACCCTGAATTTCACAGTTTAAAACAGCGAGAGTTGAGCAGGATATTCACAGTTTAAAACAGCGAGAGGAGAGCAGGGTTTTCACAGTTTTAAACAGCGAGAGGGGTGCAGGGTTTTCACAGTTTAAAACAGCGAGAGGACAGTAGGATTTTCACAGTTTAAAGCAGCGAGAGGAAAGCAGGATTTTCACAGATTAAAACAGTGAGAGGAAAGCAGGATTTTCACAGTTTCAAACAGCGAGAGGAAAGCAGGATTTTCACAGTTTCAAACAGCGAGAGGAAAGCAGGATATTCACAGTTTAAAACAGCGAGAGGAATGCAGGATTTTCACAGTTTCAAACAGCGAGAGGAAAGCAGGATTTTCACCGTTTCAAACAGCGAGAGGAAAGCAGGATTTTCACAGTTTAAAACAGCGAGAGGTCAGCAGGATTTTCACAGTTTAAAACAGCGAGAGGAGAGCAGGATTTTCACTGTTTCAAACAGCGAGAGTTGAGCAGGATTTTCACAGTTTAAAACAGTGAGAGGTGAGCTGGGATTTTCACAGTTTAAAACAGCGACAGGAGAGCTGCGATTTTCACAGTTTATATCAGCCAGAGGAGAGCAGGATTTTCACAGTTTAAAACAGTGAGAGGAGAGCAGAGTTTTTCACAGTTTAAAAGAATGAGAGGAGAGCAGGTTTTTCACAGTTTAAAACAGCGAGAGGAGAGCAGGGTTTTCACAGTTTAAAATAATGAGTGGTGAGAAGGATTTAAACAGTTTAAAACAGCGAGATGGGAGCAGGGTTCTCACAGTTTAAAACAACGAGGGTAGAGCACGGTTTTCAAAGTTTAAAACAGCGATAGGAGAGCAGGTTTATCACAGTTAAAAACAGCGAGAGAAGAACAGGGTTTTCACAGTTTAAAACAGCGAGAGGAGAACAGGTTTTTCACAGTTTAAAACAGCGAGCGGAGAACAGGGTTTTCACAGTTAAAAACAGCGAGAGGGGAGCAGATTTTTCACAGTTTAAAACAGCGAGAGAAGAGCAGGGTTTTCACAGTTAAAAACAGCGAGAGGAGAACAGGTTTTTCACAGTTTAAAACAGCGAGCGGAGAACAGGGTTTTCACAGTTTAAAACAGCGAGAGGAGAGCAGGTTTTTCACAGTTAAAAACAGCGACAGGAGGGCAGGTTTTTCACAGTTTAAAACAGCGAGAGGAGAGCAAGTTTTTCACAGTTTGAAACAGCGAGAGGACAGCAGGGTTTTTACAGTTTAAATCAGCGAGAGGAGAGCAGGAGTTAAACAGTTTAAAACAGCGATAGGAGAGCAGTGTCCTCACAGTTTAAAACAAAGTGAGGTGAGCAGGTTTTTCACGGTTTAAAACAGCGAGAGGCGAGCAGGGTTTTCAAAGTTTAAAACAGCGAGAGGAGAGCAGGGTTTTCAAAGTTTAAAACAGCGAGAGGAGTGCAGGTTTTTCACAGTTTAAAGCAACGAGAGGAGAGCAGGGTTTTCACAGTGTAAAACAGCGAGAGAAGAGCAGGTTTTTCAGTTTAAAACAGTGATAGGAGAGCAGGATTTTCACAGTTTAAAACAGCGAGAGGAGAGCAGGAATTTCACAGTTTAAAACAGCGAGAGGCGAGCAGGTTTTTCACAGTTTAAAACAGCGATAGGAGAGCAGTTTTTTCACAGTTTAAAACAGCGAGAGGAGAGCAGGATTTTCACAGTTTAAAACAGCGAGAGGAGAGCAGGATTTTCAAAGTTTAAAACAGCGAGAGGACAGCAGGGTTTTCACAGTTTAAAACAGCGACAGGAGAGCTGAAATTTCACAGTTTAAAACAATGAGAGGAGAGCAGAGTTTTTCACAGTTTAAAACAGCGAGAGGAGAGCAGGTTTTCACAGTTTAAAACCGCGAGAGGAGAGCAAGTTTTTCACAGTTTGAAACAGCGAGAGGAGAGCAGGATTTTCACAGTTTAAAACAGCGAGAGCAGAGCAGGGATTTCACAGTTTAAAACAGCGAGTGGTGAGCAGGTTTTTCAGTTTAAAACAGCGAAAGGAGAGCTGAAATTTCACAGTTTAAAACAATGAGAGGAGAGCAGAGTTTTTCACTGTTTAAAACAGCGAGAGGAGAGCAGGTTTTCACAGTTTAAAACAGCGAGAGGAGAGCAGGATTTTCACAGTTTAAAACAGCGAGAGCAGAGCAGGGATTTCACAGTTTAAAACAGCGAGTGGTGAGCAGGTTTTTCACAGTTTAAAACAGCGAGCGGAGAGCAGGGATTTCACAGTTTAAAACAGCGAAAGGAGAGCAGGTTTTTCACAGTTTAAAACAGCGAGAGGAGAGCAGGATTTTCACAGTTTAAAACAGCGAGAGGACAGCAGGGTTTTCACAGTTTAAAACAGCCAGAGGAGAGCTGAAATTTCACAGTTTAAAACAGTGAGAGGAGAGCAGAGTTTTTCACAGTTTAAAACAGCGAGAGGAGAGCTGAAATTTCACAGTTTGAAACAGCGAGAGGAGAGCAGGGTTATCACAGTTTAAAACAGCGAGAGGAAAGCAGGATTTTCACTGTTTAAAACAGCGATAGGAGAGCAGGGTTTTCACAGTTTAAAACAGCGATAGGAGAGCAGTGTTTTCACAGTTTAAAACAGCGAGAGGAGAGCAGGGTTTTCACAGTTTAAAACAGCCAGAGGAGAGCAGGTTATTCACAGTTTAAAACAGCGATAGGAGAGCTGGGTTTTCACAGTTTAAAACAGCGATCGGAGAGCAGTGTTTTCACAGTTTAAAACAGCGAGAGGAGAGCAGGGTTTTCACAGTTTAAAACAGCGACAGGCGAGCAGGTTTTTCACAGTTTAAAACAGCGAGAGGAGAGCAAGTTTTTCACAGTTTGAAACAGTGAGAGGAGAGCAGGGTTTTTACAGTGAAAAACAGCGAGAGGAGAGCAGGAGTTAAACAGTTTAAAACAGTGATAGGAGAGCAGTGTCCTCACAGTTTAAAACAACGTGAGGTGAGCAGGTTTTTCACGGTTTAAAACAGCGAGAGGAGAGCAGGGTTTTCAAAGTTTAAAACAGCGAGAGGACAGCAGGGTTTTCAAAGTTTAAAACAGCGAGAGGAGTGCAGGTTTTTCACAGTTTAAAACAACGAGAGGAGAGCAGGGTTTTCACAGTGTAAAACAGCTGGAGAAGAGCAGGTTTTTCAGTTTAAAACAGCGAGAGGAGAGCAGGATTTTCACAGTTTAAAACAGCGAGAGGAGAGCAGGAATTTCACAGTTTAAAACAGCGAGAGGCGAGCAGGTTTTTCACAGTTTAAAACAGCGATAGGAGAGCAGTTTTTTCACAGTTTAAAACAGCGAGAGGAGAGCAGGATTTTCACAGTTTAAAACAGCGAGAGGAGAGCAGGATTTTCAAAGTTTAAAACAGCGAGAGGACAGCAGGGTTTTCACAGTTTAAAACAGCGACAGGAGAGCTGAAATTTCACAGTTTAAAAGAATGAGAGGAGAGCAGAGTTTTTCACAGTTTAAAACAGCGAGAGGAGAGCAGGTTTTTCACAGTTTAAAACAGCGAGAGGAGAGCAAGTTTTTCACAGTTTGAAACAGCGAGAGGAGAGCAGGATTTTCACAGTTTAAAACAGCGAGAGCAGAGCAGGGATTTCACAGTTTAAAACAGCGAGTGGTGAGCAGGTTTTCACAGTTTAAAACAGCGAGAGGAGAGCAGGCATTTCACATTTTAAAACAGCGAGAGGAGAGCTGGTTTTTCACAGTTTAAAACAGCGAGTGGAGAGCAGGATTTTCACAGTTTAAAACAGCGAGAGGACAGCAGGGTTTTCACAGTTTAAAAGAGCGAGAGGAGAGCTGAAATTTCACAGTTTAAAACAGTGAGAGGAGAGCAGAGTTTTTCACAGTTTAAAACAGCGAGAGGAGAGCAAGTTTTTCACAGTTTAAAACAGCGAGAGGAGAGCAGGGTTTTCACAGTTTAAAACAGCAAGAGGCGAGCAGGTTTTTCACAGTTTAAAACAGCGATAGGAGAGAAGTTTTTTCACAGTTTAAAACAGCGAGAGGCGAGCAGGTTTTTCACAGTTTAAAACAGCGATAGGAGAGCAGTTTTTTCACAGTTTAAAAGAATGAGAGGGGAGCAGAGTTTTTCACAGTTTAAAACAGCGAGAGGAGAGCAGGTTTTTCACAGTTTAAAACAATGAGTGGTGAGAAGGATTTAAACAGTTTAAAACAGCGAGATGGGAGCAGGGTTCTCACAGTTTAAAACAACGAGAGTAGAGCACGGTTTTCAAAGTTTAAAACAGCGATAGGAGAGCAGGTTTATCACAGTTTAAAACAGCGAGAGAAGAACAGGGTTTTCACAGTTTAAAACAGCGAGAGGAGAACAGGTTTTTCACAGTTTAAACAGCGAGCGGAGAACAGGGTTTTCACAGTTAAAAACAGCGAGAGGGGAGCAGGTTTTTCACAGTTTAAAACAGCGAGAGAAGAGCAGGGTTTTCACAGTTAAAAACTGCGAGAGGAGAACAGGTTTTTCACAGTTTAAAACAGCGAGCGGAGAACAGGGTTTTCACAGTTTAAAACAGCGAGAGGAGAGCAGGTTTTTCACAGTTAAAAACAGCGACAGGAGGGCAGGTTTTTCACAGTTAAAAACAGCGAGAGGAGAGCAAGTTTTTCACAGTTTGAAACAGCGAGAGGAGAGCAGGGTTTTTACAGTTTAAAACAGCGAGAGGAGAGCAGGAGTTAAACAGTTTAAAACAGCGATAGGAGAGCAGTGTCCTCACAGTTTAAAACAACGTGAGGTGAGCAGGTTTTTCACGGTTTAAAACAGCGAGAGGCGAGCAGGGTTTTCAAAGTTTAAAACAGCGAGAGGAGAGCAGGGTTTTCAAAGTTTAAAACAACGAGAGGAGAGCAGGGTTTTCACAGTGTAAAACAGCGAGAGAAGAGCAGGTTTTTCAGTTTAAAACAGTGATAGGAGAGCAGGATTTTCACAGTTTAAAACAGCGAGAGGAGAGCAGGAATTTCACAGTTTAAAACAGCGAGAGGCGAGCAGGTTTTTCACAGTTTAAAACAGCGATAGGAGAGCAGTTTTTTCACAGTTTAAAACAGCGAGAGGAGAGCAGGATTTTCACAGTTTAAAACGGCGAGAGGAGAGCAGGATTTTCAAAGTTTAAAACAGCGAGAGGACAGCAGGGTTTTCACAGTTTAAAACAGCGACAGGAGAGCTGAAATTTCACAGTTTAAAAGAATGAGAGGAGAGCAGAGTTTTTCACAGTTTAAAACAGCGAGAGGAGAGCAGGTTTTCACAGTTTAAAACAGGGAGAGGAGAGCAAGTTTTTCACAGTTTAAAACAGCGAGAGGAGTGCAGGATTTTCACAGTTTAAAACAGCGAGAGCAGAGCAGGGATTTCACAGTTTAAAACAGCGAGTGGTGAGCAGGTTTTTCACAGTTTAAAACAGCGACAGGAGAGCTGAAATTTCACAGTTTAAAACAATGAGAGGAGAGCAGAGTTTTTCACAGTTTAAAACAGCGAGAGGAGAGCAGGTTTTCACAGTTTAAAACAGCGAGAGGAGAGCAAGTTTTTCACAGTTTGGAACAGCGAGAAGAGAGCAGGATTTTCACAGTTTAAAAAAGCGAGAGTGGAGGAGGGATTTCACAGTTTAAAACAGCGAGTGGTGAGCAGGTTTTTCACAGTTTAAAACAGCGAGAGGAGAGCAGGGATTTCACCGTTTAAAACAGCGAGAGGAGAGCAGGTTTTTCACAGTTTAAAACAGCGAGAGGAGAGCAGGATTTTCACAGTTTAAAACAGCGAGAGGAGAGCAGGGTTTTCACAGTTTAAAACAGCGAGAGGAGAGCTGAAATTTCACAGTTTAAAACAGTGAGAGGAGAGCAGAGTTTTTCACAGTTTAAAACAGCGAGAGGAGAGCAAGTTTTTCGCAGTTTAAAACAGCGAGAGGAGAGCAGGGTTTTCACAGTTTAAAACAGCGAGAGGAGAGCAGGGTTTTTACAGTTAAAAACAGCGAGAGGAGAGCAGGAGTTAAACAGTTTAAAACAGTGATAGGAGAGCAGTGTCCTCACAGTTTAAAACAACGTGAGGTGAGCAGGTTTTTCACAGTTTAAAACAGCGAGAGGAGAGCAGGGTTTTCACAGTGTAAAACAGCTGGAGAAGAGCAGGTTCTTCAGTTTAAAACAGTGATAGGAGAGCAGGATTTTCACAGTTTAAAACAGCGAGAGGCGAGCAGGAATTTCACAGTTTAAAACAGCGAGAGGCGAGCAGGTTTTTCACAGTTTAAAACAGCGATAGGTGAGCAGTTTTTTCACAATTTAAAACAGCGAGAGGAGAGCAGGATTTTCACAGTTTAAAACAGCGAGAGGAGAGCAGGTTTTTCACAGTTTAAAACAGCGAGAGGAGAGCAAGTTTTTCACAGTTTGAAACAGCGAGAGGAGAGCAGGATTTTCACAGTTTAAAACAGCGAGAGCAGAGCAGGGATTTCACAGTTTAAAACAGCGAGTGGTGAGCAGGTTTTCACAGTTTAAAACAGCGAGAGGAGAGCAGGCATTTCACATTTTAAAACAGCGAGAGGAGAGCTGGTTTTTCACAGTTTAAAACAGCGAGTGGAGAGCAGGATTTTCACAGTTTAAAACAGCGAGAGGACAGCAGGGTTTTCACAGTTTAAAACAGCGACAGGAGAGCTGAAATTTCACAGTTTAAAACAGTGAGAGGAGAGCAGAGTTTTTCACAGTTTAAAACAGCGAGAGGAGAGCAAGTTTTTCACAGTTTAAAACAGCGAGAGGAGAGCAGGGTTTTCACAGTTTAAAACAGCAAGAGGCGAGCAGGTTTTTCACAGTTTAAAACAGCGATAGGAGAGAAGTTTTTTCACAGTTTAAAACAGCGAGAGGCGAGCAGTTTTTTCACAGTTTAAAACAGCGATAGGAGAGCAGTTTTTTCACAGTTTAAAAGAATGAGAGGGGAGCAGAGTTTTTCACAGTTTAAAACAGCGAGAGGAGAGCAGGTTTTTCACAGTTTAAAACAATGAGTGGTGAGAAGGATTTAAACAGTTTAAAACAGCGAGATGGGAGCAGGGTTCTCACAGTTTAAAACAACGAGAGTAGAGCACGGTTTTCAAAGTTTAAAACAGCGATAGGAGAGCAGGTTTATCACAGTTTAAAACAGCGAGAGAAGAACAGGGTTTTCACAGTTTAAAACAGCGAGAGGAGAACAGGTTTTTCACAGTTTAAAACAGCGAGCGGAGAACAGGGTTTTCACAGTTAAAAACAGCGAGAGGGGAGCAGGTTTTTCACAGTTTAAAACAGCGAGAGAAGAGCAGGGTTTTCACAGTTAAAAACTGCGAGAGGAGAACAGGTTTTTCACAGTTTAAAACAGCGAGCGGAGAACAGGGTTTTCACAGTTTAAAACAGCGAGAGGAGAGCAGGTTTTTCACAGTTAAAAACAGCGACAGGAGGGCAGGTTTTTCACAGTTAAAAACAGCGAGAGGAGAGCAAGTTTTTCACAGTTTGAAACAGCGAGAGGAGAGCAGGGATTTTACAGTTTAAAACAGCGAGAGGAGAGCAGGAATTAAACAGTTTAAAACAGCGATAGGAGAGCAGTGTCCTCACAGTTTAAAACAACGTGAGGTGAGCAGGTTTTTCACGGTTTAAAACAGCGAGAGGCGAGCAGGGTTTTCAAAGTTTAAAACAGCGAGAGGAGAGCAGGGTTTTCAAAGTTTAAAACAACGAGAGGAGAGCAGGGTTTTCACAGTGTAAAACAGCGAGAGAAGAGCAGGTTTTTCAGTTTAAAACAGTGATAGGAGAGCAGGATTTTCACAGTTTAAAACAGCGAGAGGAGAGCAGGAATTTCACAGTTTAAAACAGCGAGAGGCGAGCAGGTTTTTCACAGTTTAAAACAGCGATAGGAGAGCAGTTTTTTCACAGCTTAAAACAGCGAGAGGAGAGCAGGATTTTCACAGTTTAAAACGGCGAGAGGAGAGCAGGATTTTCAAAGTTTAAAACAGCGAGAGGACAGCAGGGTTTTCACAGTTTAAAACAGCGACAGGAGAGCTGAAATTTCACAGTTTAAAAGAATGAGAGGAGAGCAGAGTTTTTCACAGTTTAAAACAGCGAGAGGAGAGCAGGTTTTCACAGTTTAAAACAGCGAGAGGAGAGCAAGTTTTTCACAGTTTAAAACAGCGAGAGGAGTGCAGGATTTTCACAGTTTAAAACAGCGAGAGCAGAGCAGGGATTTCACAGTTTAAAACAGCGAGTGGTGAGCAGGTTTTTCACAGTTTAAAACAGCGACAGGAGAGCTGAAATTTCACAGTTTAAAACAATGAGAGGAGAGCAGAGTTTTTCACAGTTTAAAACAGCGAGAGGAGAGCAGTTTTTCACAGTTTAAAACAGCGAGAGGAGAGCAAGTTTTTCACAGTTTGAAACAGCGAGAAGAGAGCAGGATTTTCACAGTTTAAAAAAGCGAGAGTAGAGCAGGGATTTCACAGTTTAAAACAGCGAGTGGTGAGCAGGTTTTTCACAGTTTAAAACAGCGAGAGGAGAGCAGGGATTTCACCGTTTAAAACAGCGAGAGGAGAGCAGGTTTTTCACAGTTTAAAACAGCGAGAGGAGAGCAGGATTTTCACAGTTTAAAACAGCGAGAGGAGAGCAGGGATTTCACCGTTTAAAACAGCGAGAGGAGAGCTGAAATTTCACAGTTTAAAACAGCGAGAGGAGAGCAAGTTTTTCACAGTTTAAAACAGCGAGAGGAGAGCAGGGTTTTCACAGTTTAAAACAGCGAGAGGAGAGCAGGGTTTTTACAGTTAAAAACAGCGAGAGGAGAGCAGGAGTTAAACAGTTTAAAACAGTGCTAGGAGAGCAGTGTCCTCACAGTTTAAAACAACGTGAGGTGAGCAGGTTTTTCACAGTTTAAAACAGCGAGAGGAGAGCAGGGTTTTCACAGTGTAAAACAGCTGGAGAAGAGCAGGTTCTTCAGTTTAAAACAGTGATAGGAGAGCAGGATTTTCACAGTTTAAAACAGCGAGAGGCGAGCAGGAATTTCACAGTTTAAAACAGCGAGAGGCGAGCAGGTTTTTCACAGTTTAAAACAGCGATAGGAGAGCAGTTTTTTCACAGTTTAAAACAGCGAGAGGAGAGCAGGATTTTCACAGTTTAAAACAGCGAGAGGAGAGCAGGATTTTCAAAGTTTAAAACAGCGAGAGGACAGCAGGGTTTTCACAGTTTAAAACAGCGACAGGAGAGCTGAAATTTCACAGTTTAAAAGAATGAGAGGAGAGCAGAGTTTTTCACAGTTTAAAACAGCGAGAGGAGAGCAGGTTTTCACAGTTTTAAACAGCGAGAGGAGAGCAAGTTTTTCACAGTTTAAAACAGCGAGAGGAGAGCAGGTTTTTCACAGTTTAAAACAGCGAGAGCAGAGCAGGGATTTCACAGTTTAAAACAGCGAGTGGTGAGCAGGTTTTTCACAGTTTAAAACAGCGACAGGAGAGCTGAAATTTCACAGTTTAAAACAATGAGAGGAGAGCAGAGTTTTTCACAGTTTAAAACAGCGAGAGGAGAGCAGTTTTTCAAAGTTTAAAACAGCGAGAGGAGAGCAAGTTTTTCACAGTTTGAAACAGCGAGAAGAGAGCAGGATTTTCACAGTTTAAAAAAGCGAGAGTAGAGCAGGGATTTCACAGTTTAAAACAGCGAATGGTGAGCAGGTTTTTCACAGTTTAAAACAGCGAGAGGAGAGCAGGGATTTCACCGTTTAAAACAGCGAGAGGAGAGCAGGTTTTTCACAGTTTAAAACAGCGAGAGGAGAGCAGGATTTTCACAGTTTAAAACAGCGAGAGGAGAGCAGGGATTTCACCGTTTAAAACAGTGAGAGGAGAGCTGAAATTTCACAGTTTAAAACAGTGAGAGGAGAGCAGAGTTTTTCACAGTTTAAAACAGCGAGAGGAGAGCAAGTTTTTCACAGTTTAAAACAGCGAGAGGAGAGCAGGGTTTTCACAGTTTAAAACAGCGAGAGGAGAGCAGGGTTTTTACAGTTAAAAACAGCGAGAGGAGAGCAGGAGTTAAACAGTTTAAAACAGTGATAGGAGAGCAGTGTCCTCACAGTTTAAAACAACGTGAGGTGAGCAGGTTTTTCACAGTTTAAAACAGCGAGAGGAGAGCAGGGTTTTCACAGTGTAAAACAGCTGGAGAAGAGCAGGTTCTTCAGTTTAAAACAGTGATAGGAGAGCAGGATTTTCACAGTTTAAAACAGCGAGAGGCGAGCAGGAATTTCACAGTTTAAAACAGCGAGAGGCGAGCAGGTTTTTCACAGTTTAAAACAGCGATAGGAGAGCAGTTTTTTCACAGTTTAAAACAGCGAGAGGAGAGCAGGATTTTCACAGTTTAAAACAGCGAGAGGAGAGCAGGATTTTCAAAGTTTAAAACAGCGAGAGGACAGCAGGGTTTTCACAGTTTAAAACAGCGACAGGAGAGCTGAAATTTCACAGTTTAAAAGAATGAGAGGAGAGCAGAGTTTTTCACAGTTTAAAACAGCGAGAGGAGAGCAGCGTTCTCACAGTTTAAAACAACGAGAGTGGAGCACGGTTTTCACAGTTTAAAACAGCGAGAGGAGAGCAGAGTTTTTCACAGTTTAAAACAGTGAGAGGAGAGCAGGTTTTTCACAGTTTAAAACAGCGAGAGGAGAGCAAGTTTTTCACAGTTTGAAACAGCGAGAGGAGAGCAGGATTTTCACAGTTTAAAACAGCGAGAGCAGAGCAGGGATTTCACAGTTTAAAACAGTGAGAGGAGAGCAGAGTTTTTCACAGTTTAAAACAGCAAGAGGAGAGCAAGTTTTTCACAGTTTAAAACAGCGAGAGGAGAGCAGGGTTTTCACAGTTTAAAACAGCGAGAGGCGAGCAGGTTTTTCACAGTTTAAAACAGCGATAGGAGAGCAGGGTTTTCACAGTTTAAAACAGCGATAGGAGAGCAGTGTTTTCACAGTTTAAAACAGTGAGAAAAGAGCAGGGTTTTCACAGTTTAAAACAGCGAGAGGCGAGCAGGTTTTTCACAGTTTAAAACAGCGATAGGATAGCAGGTTTTCCACAGTTTAAAACAGCGAGAGGCGAGCAGGTTTTTCACAGTTTAAAACAGCGAGAGGAGAGCAGCGTTCTCACAGTTTAAAACAACGAGAGTGGAGCACGGTTTTCACAGTTTAAAACAGCGAGAGGAGAGCAGAGTTTTTCACAGTTTAAAACAGCGAGAGGAGAGCAGGTTTTTCACAGTTTAAAACAGCGAGAGGAGAGCAGGATTTTCACAGTTTAAAACAGCGAGAGCAGAGCAGGGATTTCACAGTTTAAAACAGCGAGAGGCGAGCAGGTTTTTCACAGTTTAAAACAGCGAGAGGAGAGCAGTGTTTTCACAGTTTAAAACAGCGAGAGGAGAGCAGGGTTTTCACAGTTTAAAACAATGAGTGGTGAGATGGATTTAAACAGTTTAAAACAGCGAGATGGGAGCAGGGTTCTCACAGTTTAAAACAACGAGAGTAGAGCACGGTTTTCAAAGTTTAAAACAGCGATAGGAGAGCAGGTTTATCACAGTTAAAAACAGCGAGAGAAGAACAGGGTTTTCACAGTTAAAAACAGCGAGAGGAGAACAGGTTTTTCACAGTTTAAAACAGCGAGCGGAGAACAGGGTTTTCACAGTTAAAAACAGCGAGAGGGGAGCAGGTTTTTCACAGTTTAAAACAGCGAGAGAAGAGCAAGGTTTGCACAGTTAAGAACAGCGAGAGGAGAACAGGTTTTTCACAGTTTAAAACAGCGAGCGGAGAACAGGGTTTTCACAGTTTAAAACAGCGAGAGGAGAGCAGGTTTTTCACAGTTAAAAACAGCGAAAGGAGGGCAGGTTTTTCACAGTTTAAAGCAGCGAGAGGAGAGCAAGTTTTTCACAGTTTGAAACAGCGAGAGGAGAGCAGGGTTTTTACAGTTTAAAACAGCGAGAGGAGAGCAGGAGTTAAACAGTTTAAAACAGCGATAGGAGAGCAGTGTCCTCACAGTTTAAAACAACGTGAGGTGAGCAGGTTTTTCACGGTTTAAAACAGCGAGAGGCGAGCAGGGTTTTCAAAGTTTAAAACAGCGAGAGGAGAGCAGGGTTTTCAAAGTTTAAAACAGCGAGAGGAGTGCAGGTTTTTCACAGTTTAAAACAACGAGAGGAGAGCAGGGTTTTCACAGTGTAAAACAGCGAGAGAAGAGCAGGTTTTTCAGTTTAAAACAGTGATAGGAGAGCAGGATTTTCACAGTTTAAAACAGCGAGAGGAGAGCAGGAATTTCACAGTTTAAAACAGCGAGAGGCGAGCAGGTTTTTCACAGTTTAAAACAGCGATAGGAGAGCAGTTTTTTCACAGTTTAAAACAGCGAGAGGAGAGCAGGATTTTCACAGTTTAAAACAGCGAGAGGAGAGCAGGATTTTCAAATTTTAAAACAGCGAGAGCAGAGCAGGGATTTCACAGTTTAAAACAGTGAGAGGAGAGCAGAGTTTTTCACAGTTTAAAACAGCGAGAGGAGAGCAAGTTTTTCACAGTTTAAAACAGCGAGAGGAGAGCAGGTTTTTCACGGTTTAAAACAGCGAGAGGCGAGCAGGGTTTTCAAAGTTTAAAACAGCGAGAGGAGAGCAGGGTTTTCAAAGTTTAAAACAACGAGAGGAGAGCAGGGTTTTCACAGTGTAAAACAGCGAGAGAAGAGCAGGTTTTTCAGTTTAAAACAGTGATAGGAGAGCAGGATTTTCACAGTTTAAAACAGCGAGAGGAGAGCAGGAATTTCACAGTTTAAAACAGCGAGAGGCGAGCAGGTTTTTCACAGTTTAAAACAGCGATAGGAGAGCAGTTTTTTCACAGTTTAAAACAGCGAGAGGAGAGCAGGATTTTCACAGTTTAAAACGGCGAGAGGAGAGCAGGATTTTCAAAGTTTAAAACAGCGAGAGGACAGCAGGGTTTTCACAGTTTAAAACAGCGACAGGAGAGCTGAAATTTCACAGTTTAAAAGAATGAGAGGAGAGCAGAGTTTTTCACAGTTTAAAACAGCGAGAGGAGAGCAGGTTTTCACAGTTTAAAACAGGGAGAGGAGAGCAAGTTTTTCACAGTTTAAAACAGCGAGAGGAGTGCAGGATTTTCACAGTTTAAAACAGCGAGAGCAGAGCAGGGATTTCACAGTTTAAAACAGCGAGTGGTGAGCAGGTTTTTCACAGTTTAAAACAGCGACAGGAGAGCTGAAATTTCACAGTTTAAAACAATGAGAGGAGAGCAGAGTTTTTCACAGTTTAAAACAGCGAGAGGAGAGCAGGTTTTCACAGTTTAAAACAGCGAGAGGAGAGCAAGTTTTTCACAGTTTGGAACAGCGAGAAGAGAGCAGGATTTTCACAGTTTAAATAAGCGAGAGTAGAGCAGGGATTTCACAGTTTAAAACAGCGAGTGGTGAGCAGGTTTTTCACAGTTTAAAACAGCGAGAGGAGAGCAGGGATTTCACCGTTTAAAACAGCGAGAGGAGAGCAGGTTTTTCACAGTTTAAAACAGCGAGAGGAGAGCAGGATTTTCACAGTTTAAAACAGCGAAAGGAGAGCAGGGTTTTCACAGTTTAAAACAGCGAGAGGAGAGCTGAAATTTCACAGTTTAAAACAGTGAGAGGAGAGCAGAGTTTTTCACAGTTTAAAACAGCGAGAGGAGAGCAAGTTTTTCACAGTTTAAAACAGCGAGAGGAGAGCAGGGTTTTCACAGTTTAAAACAGCGAGAGGAGAGCAGGGTTTTTACAGTTAAAAACAGCGAGAGGAGAGCAGGAGTTAAACAGTTTAAAACAGTGATAGGAGAGCAGTGTCCTCACAGTTTAAAACAACGTGAGGTGAGCAGGTTTTTCACAGTTTAAAACAGCAAGAGGAGAGCAGGGTTTTCACAGTGTAAAACAGCTGGAGAAGAGCAGGTTCTTCAGTTTAAAACAGTGATAGGAGAGCAGGATTTTCACAGTTTAAAACAGCGAGAGGCGAGCAGGAATTTCACAGTTTAAAACAGCGAGAGGCGAGCAGGTTTTTCACAGTTTAAAACAGCGATAGGTGAGCAGTTTTTTCACAGTTTAAAACAGCGAGAGGAGAGCAGGATTTTCACAGTTTAAAACAGCGAGAGGAGAGCAGGTTTTTCACAGTTTAAAACAGCGAGAGGAGAGCAAGTTTTCCACAGTTTGAAACAGCGAGAGGAGAGCAGGATTTTCACAGTTTAAAACAGCGAGAGCAGAGCAGGGATTTCACAGTTTAAAACAGCGAGTGGTGAGCAGGTTTTCACAGTTTAAAACAGCGAGAGGAGAGCAGGCATTTCACATTTTAAAACAGCGAGAGGAGAGCTGGTTTTTCACAGTTTAAAACAGCGAGTGGAGAGCAGGATTTTCACAGTTTAAAACAGCGAGAGGACAGCAGGGTTTTCACAGTTTAAAAGAGCGAGAGGAGAGCTGAAATTTCACAGTTTAAAACAGTGAGAGGAGAGCAGAGTTTTTCACAGTTTAAAACAGCGAGAGGAGAGCAAGTTTTTCACAGTTTAAAACAGCGAGAGGAGAGCAGGGTTTTCACAGTTTAAAACAGCAAGAGGCGAGCAGGTTTTTCACAGTTTAAAACAGCGATAGGAGAGCAGGGATTTCACCGTTTAAAACAGTGAGAGGAGAGCTGAAATTTCACAGTTTAAAACAGTGAGAGGAGAGCAGAGTTTTTCACAGTTTAAAACAGCGAGAGGAGAGCAAGTTTTTCACAGTTTAAAACAGCGAGAGGAGAGCAGGGTTTTCACAGTTTAAAACAGCGAGAGGAGAGCAGGGTTTTTACAGTTAAAAACAGCGAGAGGAGAGCAGGAGTTAAACAGTTTAAAACAGTGATAGGAGAGCAGTGTCCTCACAGTTTAAAACAACGTGAGGTGAGCAGGTTTTTCACAGTTTAAAACTGCGAGAGGAGAGCAGGGTTTTCACAGTGTAAAACAGCTGGAGAAGAGCAGGTTCTTCAGTTTAAAACAGTGATAGGAGAGCAGGATTTTCACAGTTTAAAACAGCGAGAGGCGAGCAGGAATTTCACAGTTTAAAACAGCGAGAGGCGAGCAGGTTTTTCACAGTTTAAAACAGCGATAGGAGAGCAGTTTTTTCACAGTTTAAAACAGCGAGAGGAGAGCAGGATTTTCACAGTTTAAAACAGCGAGAGGAGAGCAGGATTTTCAAAGTTTAAAACAGCGAGAGGACAGCAGGGTTTTCACAGTTTAAAACAGCGACAGGAGAGCTGAAATTTCACAGTTTAAAAGAATGAGAGGAGAGCAGAGTTTTTCACAGTTTAAAACAGCGAGAGGAGAGCAGCGTTCTCACAGTTTAAAACAACGAGAGTGGAGCACGATTTTCACAGTTTAAAACAACGAGAGGAGAGCAGAGTTTTTCACAGTTTAAAACAGTGAGAGGAGAGCAGGTTTTTCACAGTTTAAAACAGCGAGAGGAGAGCAAGTTTTTCACAGTTTGAAACAGCGAGAGGAGAGCAGGATTTTCACAGTTTAAAACAGCGAGAGCAGAGCAGGGATTTCACAGTTTAAAACAGTGAGAGGAGAGCAGAGTTTTTCACAGTTTAAAACAGCAAGAGGAGAGCAAGTTTTTCACAGTTTAAAACAGCGAGAGGAGAGCAGGGTTTTCACAGTTTAAAACAGCGAGAGGCGAGCAGGTTTTTCACAGTTTAAAACAGCGATAGGAGAGCAGGGTTTTCACAGTTTAAAACAGCGATAGGAGAGCAGTGTTTTCACAGTTTAAAACAGCGAGAAAAGAGCAGGGTTTTCACAGTTTAAAACAGCGAGAGGCGAGCAGGTTTTTCACAGTTTAAAACAGCGATAGGATAGCAGGTTTTCCACAGTTTAAAACAGCGAGAGGCGAGCAGGTTTTTCACAGTTTAAAACAGCGAGAGGAGAGCAGCGTTCTCACAGTTTAAAACAACGAGAGTGGAGCACGGTTTTCACAGTTTAAAACAGCGAGAGGAGAGCAGAGTTTTTCACAGTTTAAAACAGCGAGAGGAGAGCAGGTTTTTCACAGTTTAAAACAGCGAGAGGAGAGCAGGATTTTCACAGTTTAAAACAGCGAGAGCAGAGCAGGGATTTCACAGTTTAAAACAGCGAGAGGCGAGCAGGTTTTTCACAGTTTAAAACAGCGAGAGGAGAGCAGTGTTTTCACAGTTTAAAACAGCGAGAGGAGAGCAGGGTTTTCACAGTTTAAAACAATGAGTGGTGAGATGGATTTAAACAGTTTAAAACAGCGAGATGGGAGCAGGGTTCTCACAGTTTAAAACAACGAGAGTAGAGCACGGTTTTCAAAGTTTAAAACAGCGATAGGAGAGCAGGTTTATCACAGTTAAAAACAGCGAGAGAAGAACAGGGTTTTCACAGTTAAAAACAGCGAGAGGAGAACAGGTTTTTCACAGTTTAAAACAGCGAGCGGAGAACAGGGTTTTCACAGTTAAAAACAGCGAGAGGGGAGCAGGTTTTTCACAGTTTAAAACAGCGAGAGAAGAGCAAGGTTTGCACAGTTAAAAACAGCGAGAGGAGAACAGGTTTTTCACAGTTTAAAACAGCGAGCGGAGAACAGGGTTTTCACAGTTTAAAACAGCGAGAGGAGAGCAGGTTTTTCACAGTTAAAAACAGCGACAGGAGGGCAGGTTTTTCACAGTTTAAAGCAGCGAGAGGAGAGCAAGTTTTTCACAGTTTGAAACAGCGAGAGGAGAGCAGGGTTTTTACAGTTTAAAACAGCGAGAGGAGAGCAGGAGTTAAACAGTTTAAAACAGCGATAGGAGAGCAGTGTCCTCACAGTTTAAAACAACGTGAGGTGAGCAGGTTTTTCACGGTTTAAAACAGCGAGAGGCGAGCAGGGTTTTCAAAGTTTAAAACAGCGAGAGGAGAGCAGGGTTTTCAAAGTTTAAAACAGCGAGAGGAGTGCAGGTTTTTCACAGTTTAAAACAACGAGAGGAGAGCAGGGTTTTCACAGTGTAAAACAGCGAGAGAAGAGCAGGTTTTTCAGTTTAAAACAGTGATAGGAGAGCAGGATTTTCACAGTTTAAAACAGCGAGAGGAGAGCAGGAATTTCACAGTTTAAAACAGCGAGAGGCGAGCAGGTTTTTCACAGTTTATAACAGCGATAGGAGAGCAGTTTTTTCACAGTTTAAAACAGCGAGAGGAGAGCAGGATTTTCACAGTTTAAAACAGCGAGAGGAGAGCAGGATTTTCAAATTTTAAAACAGCGAGAGCAGAGCAGGGATTTCACAGTTTAAAACAGTGAGAGGAGAGCAGAGTTTTTCACAGTTTAAAACAGCGAGAGGAGAGCAAGTTTTTCACAGTTTAAAACAGCGAGAGGAGAGCAGGTTTTTCACGGTTTAAAACAGCGAGAGGCGAGCAGGGTTTTCAAAGTTTAAAACAGCGAGAGGAGAGCAGGGTTTTCAAAGTTTAAAACAACGAGAGGAGAGCAGGGTTTTCACAGTGTAAAACAGCGAGAGAAGAGCAGGTTTTTCAGTTTAAAACAGTGATAGGAGAGCAGGATTTTCACAGTTTAAAACAGCGAGAGGAGAGCAGGAATTTCACAGTTTAAAACAGCGAGAGGCGAGCAGGTTTTTCACAGTTTAAAACAGCGATAGGAGAGCAGTTTTTTCACAGTTTAAAACAGCGAGAGGAGAGCAGGATTTTCACAGTTTAAAACGGCGAGAGGAGAGCAGGATTTTCAAAGTTTAAAACAGCGAGAGGACAGCAGGGTTTTCACAGTTTAAAACAGCGACAGGAGAGCTGAAATTTCACAGTTTAAAAGAATGAGAGGAGAGCAGAGTTTTTCACAGTTTAAAACAGCGAGAGGAGAGCAGGTTTTCACAGTTTAAAACAGGGAGAGGAGAGCAAGTTTTTCACAGTTTAAAACAGCGAGAGGAGTGCAGGATTTTCACAGTTTAAAACAGCGAGAGCAGAGCAGGGATTTCACAGTTAAAACAGCGAGTGGTGAGCAGGTTTTTCACAGTTTAAAACAGCGACAGGAGAGCTGAAATTTCACAGTTTAAAACAATGAGAGGAGAGCAGAGTTTTTCACAGTTTAAAACAGCGAGAGGAGAGCAGGTTTTCACAGTTTAAAACAGCGAGAGGAGAGCAAGTTTTTCACAGTTTGGAACAGCGAGAAGAGAGCAGGATTTTCACAGTTTAAAAAAGCGAGAGTAGAGCAGGGATTTCACAGTTTAAAACAGCGAGTGGTGAGCAGGTTTTTCACAGTTTAAAACAGCGAGAGGAGAGCAGGGATTTCACCGTTTAAAACAGCGAGAGGAGAGCAGGTTTTTCACAGTTTAAAACAGCGAGAGGAGAGCAGGATTTTCACAGTTTAAAACAGCGAGAGGAGAGCAGGGTTTTCACAGTTTAAAACAGCGAGAGGAGAGCTGAAATTTCACAGTTTAAAACAGTGAGAGGAGAGCAGAGTTTTTCACAGTTTAAAACAGCGAGAGGAGAGCAAGTTTTTCACAGTTTAAAACAGCGAGAGGAGAGCAGGGTTTTCACAGTTTAAAACAGCGAGAGGAGAGCAGGGTTTTTACAGTTAAAAACAGCGAGAGGAGAGCAGGAGTTAAAAAGTTTAAAACAGTGATAGGAGAGCAGTGTCCTCACAGTTTAAAACAACGTGAGGTGAGCAGGTTTTTCACAGTTTAAAACAGCGAGAGGAGAGCAGGGTTTTCACAGTGTAAAACAGCTGGAGAAGAGCAGGTTCTTCAGTTTAAAACAGTGATAGGAGAGCAGGATTTTCACAGTTTAAAACAGCGAGAGGCGAGCAGGAATTTCACAGTTTAAAACAGCGAGAGGCGAGCAGGTTTTTCACAGTTTAAAACAGCGATAGGTGAGCAGTTTTTTCACAGTTTAAAACAGCGAGAGGAGAGCAGGATTTTCACAGTTTAAAACAGCGAGAGGAGAACAGGTTTTTCACAGTTTAAAACAGCGAGAGGAGAGCAAGTTTTTCACAGTTTGAAACAGCGAGAGGAGAGCAGGATTTTCACAGTTTAAAACAGCGAGAGCAGAGCAGGGATTTCACAGTTTAAAACAGCGAGTGGTGAGCAGGTTTTCACAGTTTAAAACAGCGAGAGGAGAGCAGGCATTTCACATTTTAAAACAGCGAGAGGAGAGCTGGTTTTTCACAGTTTAAAACAGCGAGTGGAGAGCAGGATTTTCACAGTTTAAAACAGCGAGAGGACAGCAGGGTTTTCACAGTTTAAAAGAGCGAGAGGAGAGCTGAAATTTCACAGTTTAAAACAGTGAGAGGAGAGCAGAGTTTTTCACAGTTTAAAACAGCGAGAGGAGAGCAAGTTTTTCACAGTTTAAAACAGCGAGAGGAGAGCAGGGTTTTCACAGTTTAAAACAGCAAGAGGCGAGCAGGTTTTTCACAGTTTAAAACAGCGATAGGAGAGAAGTTTTTTCACAGTTTAAAACAGCGAGAGGCGAGCAGTTTTTTCACAGTTTAAAACAGCGATAGGAGAGCAGTTTTTTCACAGTTTAAAAGAATGAGAGGGGAGCAGAGTTTTTCACAGTTTAAAACAGCGAGAGGAGAGCAGGTTTTTCACAGTTTAAAACAATGAGTGGTGAGAAGGATTTAAACAGTTTAAAACAGCGAGATGGGAGCAGGGTTCTCACAGTTTAAAACAACGAGAGTAGAGCACGGTTTTCAAAGTTTAAAACAGCGATAGGAGAGCAGGTTTATCACAGTTTAAAACAGCGAGAGAAGAACAGTGTTTTCACAGTTTAAAACAGCAAGAGGAGAACAGGTTTTTCACAGTTTAAAACAGCGAGCGGAGAACAGGGTTTTCACAGTTAAAAACAGCGAGAGGGGAGCAGGTTTTTCACAGTTTAAAACAGCGAGAGGAGAGCAGGATTTTCACAGTTTAAAACAGCGAGAGCAGAGCAGGGATTTCACAGTTTAAAACAGCGAGTGGTGAGCAGGTTTTCACAGTTTAAAACAGCGAGAGGAGAGCAGGCATTTCACATTTTAAAACAGCGAGAGGAGAGCTGGTTTTTCACAGTTTAAAACAGCGAGTGGAGAGCAGGATTTTCACAGTTTAAAACAGCGAGAGGACAGCAGGGTTTTCACAGTTTAAAAGAGCGAGAGGAGAGCTGAAATTTCACAGTTTAAAACAGTGAGAGGAGAGCAGAGTTTTTCACAGTTTAAAACAGCGAGAGGAGAGCAAGTTTTTCACAGTTTAAAACAGCGAGAGGAGAGCAGGGTTTTCACAGTTTAAAACAGCAAGAGGCGAGCAGGTTTTTCACAGTTTAAAACAGCGATAGGAGAGAAGTTTTTTCACAGTTTAAAACAGCGAGAGGCGAGCAGTTTTTTCACAGTTTAAAACAGCGATAGGAGAGCAGTTTTTTCACAGTTTAAAAGAATGAGAGGGGAGCAGAGTTTTTCACAGTTTAAAACAGCGAGAGGAGAGCAGGTTTTTCACAGTTTAAAACAATGAGTGGTGAGAAGGATTTAAACAGTTTAAAACAGCGAGATGGGAGCAGGGTTCTCACAGTTTAAAACAACGAGAGTAGAGCACGGTTTTCAAAGTTTAAAACAGCGATAGGAGAGCAGGTTTATCACAGTTTAAAACAGCGAGAGAAGAACAGGGTTTTCACAGTTTAAAACAGCAAGAGGAGAACAGGTTTTTCACAGTTTAAAACAGCGAGCGGAGAACAGGGTTTTCACAGTTAAAAACAGCGAGAGGGGAGCAGGTTTTTCACAGTTTAAAACAGCGAGAGAAGAGCAGGGTTTTCACAGTTAAAAACTGCGAGAGGAGAACAGGTTTTTCACAGTTTAAAACAGCGAGCGGAGAACAGGGTTTTCACAGTTTAAAACAGCAAGAGGCGAGCAGGTTTTTCACAGTTTAAAACAGCGATAGGAGAGAAGTTTTTTCACAGTTTAAAACAGCGAGAGGCGAGCAGTTTTTTCACAGTTTAAAACAGCGATAGGAGAGCAGTTTTTTCACAGTTTAAAAGAATGAGAGGGGAGCAGAGTTTTTCACAGTTTAAAACAGCGAGAGGAGAGCAGGTTTTTCACAGTTTAAAACAATGAGTGGTGAGAAGGATTTAAACAGTTTAAAACAGCGAGATGGGAGCAGGGTTCTCACAGTTTAAAACAACGAGAGTAGAGCACGGTTTTCAAAGTTTAAAACAGCGATAGGAGAGCAGGTTTATCACAGTTTAAAACAGCGAGAGAAGAACAGTGTTTTCACAGTTTAAAACAGCAAGAGGAGAACAGGTTTTTCACAGTTTAAAACAGCGAGCGGAGAACAGGGTTTTCACAGTTAAAAACAGCGAGAGGGGAGCAGGTTTTTCACAGTTTAAAACAGCGAGAGGAGAGCAGGATTTTCACAGTTTAAAACAGCGAGAGCAGAGCAGGGATTTCACAGTTTAAAACAGCGAGTGGTGAGCAGGTTTTCACAGTTTAAAACAGCGAGAGGAGAGCAGGCATTTCACATTTTAAAACAGCGAGAGGAGAGCTGGTTTTTCACAGTTTAAAACAGCGAGTGGAGAGCAGGATTTTCACAGTTTAAAACAGCGAGAGGACAGCAGGGTTTTCACAGTTTAAAAGAGCGAGAGGAGAGCTGAAATTTCACAGTTTAAAACAGTGAGAGGAGAGCAGAGTTTTTCACAGTTTAAAACAGCGAGAGGAGAGCAAGTTTTTCACAGTTTAAAACAGCGAGAGGAGAGCAGGGTTTTCACAGTTTAAAACAGCAAGAGGCGAGCAGGTTTTTCACAGTTTAAAACAGCGATAGGAGAGAAGTTTTTTCACAGTTTAAAACAGCGAGAGGCGAGCAGTTTTTTCACAGTTTAAAACAGCGATAGGAGAGCAGTTTTTTCACAGTTTAAAAGAATGAGAGGGGAGCAGAGTTTTTCACAGTTTAAAACAGCGAGAGGAGAGCAGGTTTTTCACAGTTTAAAACAATGAGTGGTGAGAAGGATTTAAACAGTTTAAAACAGCGAGATGGGAGCAGGGTTCTCACAGTTTAAAACAACGAGAGTAGAGCACGGTTTTCAAAGTTTAAAACAGCGATAGGAGAGCAGGTTTATCACAGTTTAAAACAGCGAGAGAAGAACAGGGTTTTCACAGTTTAAAACAGCAAGAGGAGAACAGGTTTTTCACAGTTTAAAACAGCGAGCGGAGAACAGGGTTTTCACAGTTAAAAACAGCGAGAGGGGAGCAGGTTTTTCACAGTTTAAAACAGCGAGAGAAGAGCAGGGTTTTCACAGTTAAAAACTGCGAGAGGAGAACAGGTTTTTCACAGTTTAAAACAGCGAGTGGAGAACAGGGTTTTCACAGTTTAAAACAGCGAGAGGAGAGCAGGTTTTTCACAGTTAAAAACAGCGACAGGAGGGCAGGTTTTTCACAGTTAAAAACAGCGAGAGGAGAGCAAGTTTTTCACAGTTTGAAACAGCGAGAGGAGAGCAGGGTTTTTACAGTTTAAAACAGCGAGAGGAGAGCAGGAATTAAACAGTTTAAAACAGCGATAGGAGAGCAGTGTCCTCACAGTTTAAAACAACGTGAGGTGAGCAGGTTTTTCACGGTTTAAAACAGCGAGAGGCGAGCAGGGTTTTCAAAGTTTAAAACAGCGAGAGGAGAGCAGGGTTTTCAAAGTTTAAAACAACGAGAGGAGAGCAGGGTTTTCACAGTGTAAAACAGCGAGAGAAGAGCAGGTTTTTCAGTTTAAAACAGTGATAGGAGAGCAGGATATTCACAGTTTAAAACAGCGAGAGGAGAGCAGGAATTTCACAGTTTAAAACAGCGAGAGGCGAGCAGGTTTTTCACAGTTTAAAACAGCGATAGGAGAGCAGTTTTTTCACAGTTTAAAACAGCGAGAGGAGAGCAGGATTTTCACAGTTTAAAACGGCGAGAGGAGAGCAGGATTTTCAAAGTTTAAAACAGCGAGAGGACAGCAGGGTTTTCACAGTTTAAAACAGCGACAGGAGAGCTGAAATTTCACAGTTTAAAAGAATGAGAGGAGAGCAGAGTTTTTCACAGTTTAAAACAGCGAGAGGAGAGCAGGTTTTCACAGTTTAAAACAGCGAGAGGAGAACAAGTTTTTCACAGTTTAAAACAGCGAGAGGAGTGCAGGATTTTCACAGTTTAAAACAGCGAGAGCAGAGCAGGGATTTCACAGTTTAAAACAGCGAGTGGTGAGCAGGTTTTTCACAGTTTAAAAGAATGAGAGGAGAGCAGAGTTTTTCACAGTTTAAAACAGCGAGAGGAGAGCAGCGTTCTCACAGTTTAAAACAACGAGAGTGGAGCACGATTTTCACAGTTTAAAACAACGAGAGGAGAGCAGAGTTTTTCACAGTTTAAAACAGTGAGAGGAGAGCAGGTTTTTCACAGTTTAAAACAGCGAGAGGAGAGCAAGTTTTTCACAGTTTGAAACAGCGAGAGGAGAGCAGGATTTTCACAGTTTAAAACAGCGAGAGCAGAGCAGGGATTTCACAGTTTAAAACAGTGAGAGGAGAGCAGAGTTTTTCACAGTTTAAAACAGCAAGAGGAGAGCAAGTTTTTCACAGTTTAAAACAGCGAGAGGAGAGCAGGGTTTTCACAGTTTAAAACAGCGAGAGGCGAGCAGGTTTTTCACAGTTTAAAACAGCGATAGGAGAGCAGGGTTTTCACAGTTTAAAACAGCGATAGGAGAGCAGTGTTTTCACAGTTTAAAACAGCGAGAAAAGAGCAGGGTTTTCACAGTTTAAAACAGCGAGAGGCGAGCAGGTTTTTCACAGTTTAAAACAGCGATAGGATAGCAGGTTTTCCACAGTTTAAAACAGCGAGAGGCGAGCAGGTTTTTCACAGTTTAAAACAGCGAGAGGAGAGCAGCGTTCTCACAGTTTAAAACAACGAGAGTGGAGCACGGTTTTCACAGTTTAAAACAGCGAGAGGAGAGCAGAGTTTTTCACAGTTTAAAACAGCGAGAGGAGAGCAGGTTTTTCACAGTTTAAAACAGCGAGAGGAGAGCAGGATTTTCACAGTTTAAAACAGCGAGAGCAGAGCAGGGATTTCACAGTTTAAAACAGCGAGAGGCGAGCAGGTTTTTCACAGTTTAAAACAGCGAGAGGAGAGCAGTGTTTTCACAGTTTAAAACAGCGAGAGGAGAGCAGGGTTTTCACAGTTTAAAACAATGAGTGGTGAGATGGATTTAAACAGTTTAAAACAGCGAGATGGGAGCAGGGTTCTCACAGTTTAAAACAACGAGAGTAGAGCACGGTTTTCAAAGTTTAAAACAGCGATAGGAGAGCAGGTTTATCACAGTTAAAAACAGCGAGAGAAGAACAGGGTTTTCACAGTTAAAAACAGCGAGAGGAGAACAGGTTTTTCACAGTTTAAAACAGCGAGCGGAGAACAGGGTTTTCACAGTTAAAAACAGCGAGAGGGGAGCAGGTTTTTCACAGTTTAAAACAGCGAGAGAAGAGCAAGGTTTGCACAGTTAAAAACAGCGAGAGGAGAACAGGTTTTTCACAGTTTAAAACAGCGAGCGGAGAACAGGGTTTTCACAGTTTAAAACAGCGAGAGGAGAGCAGGTTTTTCACAGTTAAAAACAGCGACAGGAGGGCAGGTTTTTCACAGTTTAAAGCAGCGAGAGGAGAGCAAGTTTTTCACAGTTTGAAACAGCGAGAGGAGAGCAGGGTTTTTACAGTTTAAAACAGCGAGAGGAGAGCAGGAGTTAAACAGTTTAAAACAGCGATAGGAGAGCAGTGTCCTCACAGTTTAAAACAACGTGAGGTGAGCAGGTTTTTCACGGTTTAAAACAGCGAGAGGCGAGCAGGGTTTTCAAAGTTTAAAACAGCGAGAGGAGAGCAGGGTTTTCAAAGTTTAAAACAGCGAGAGGAGTGCAGGTTTTTCACAGTTTAAAACAACGAGAGGAGAGCAGGGTTTTCACAGTGTAAAACAGCGAGAGAAGAGCAGGTTTTTCAGTTTAAAACAGTGATAGGAGAGCAGGATTTTCACAGTTTAAAACAGCGAGAGGAGAGCAGGAATTTCACAGTTTAAAACAGCGAGAGGCGAGCAGGTTTTTCACAGTTTAAAACAGCGATAGGAGAGCAGTTTTTTCACAGTTTAAAACAGCGAGAGGAGAGCAGGATTTTCACAGTTTAAAACAGCGAGAGGAGAGCAGGATTTTCAAATTTTAAAACAGCGAGAGCAGAGCAGGGATTTCACAGTTTAAAACAGTGAGAGGAGAGCAGAGTTTTTCACAGTTTAAAACAGCGAGAGGAGAGCAAGTTTTTCACAGTTTAAAACAGCGAGAGGAGAGCAGGTTTTTCACGGTTTAAAACAGCGAGAGGCGAGCAGGGTTTTCAAAGTTTAAAACAGCGAGAGGAGAGCAGGGTTTTCAAAGTTTAAAACAACGAGAGGAGAGCAGGGTTTTCACAGTGTAAAACAGCGAGAGAAGAGCAGGTTTTTCAGTTTAAAACAGTGATAGGAGAGCAGGATTTTCACAGTTTAAAACAGCGAGAGGAGAGCAGGAATTTCACAGTTTAAAACAGCGAGAGGCGAGCAGGTTTTTCACAGTTTAAAACAGCGATAGGAGAGCAGTTTTTTCACAGTTTAAAACAGCGAGAGGAGAGCAGGATTTTCACAGTTTAAAACGGCGAGAGGAGAGCAGGATTTTCAAAGTTTAAAACAGCGAGAGGACAGCAGGGTTTTCACAGTTTAAAACAGCGACAGGAGAGCTGAAATTTCACAGTTTAAAAGAATGAGAGGAGAGCAGAGTTTTTCACAGTTTAAAACAGCGAGAGGAGAGCAGGTTTTCACAGTTTAAAACAGGGAGAGGAGAGCAAGTTTTTCACAGTTTAAAACAGCGAGAGGAGTGCAGGATTTTCACAGTTTAAAACAGCGAGAGCAGAGCAGGGATTTCACAGTTTAAAACAGCGAGTGGTGAGCAGGTTTTTCACAGTTTAAAACAGCGACAGGAGAGCTGAAATTTCACAGTTTAAAACAATGAGAGGAGAGCAGAGTTTTTCACAGTTTAAAACAGCGAGAGGAGAGCAGGTTTTCACAGTTTAAAACAGCGAGAGGAGAGCAAGTTTTTCACAGTTTGGAACAGCGAGAAGAGAGCAGGATTTTCACAGTTTAAAAAAGCGAGAGTAGAGCAGGGATTTCACAGTTTAAAACAGCGAGTGGTGAGCAGGTTTTTCACAGTTTAAAACAGCGAGAGGAGAGCAGGGATTTCACCGTTTAAAACAGCGAGAGGAGAGCAGGTTTTTCACAGTTTAAAACAGCGAGAGGAGAGCAGGATTTTCACAGTTTAAAACAGCGAGAGGAGAGCAGGGTTTTCACAGTTTAAAACAGCGAGAGGAGAGCTGAAATTTCACAGTTTAAAACAGTGAGAGGAGAGCAGAGTTTTTCACAGTTTAAAACAGCGAGAGGAGAGCAAGTTTTTCACAGTTTAAAACAGCGAGAGGAGAGCAGGGTTTTCACAGTTTAAAACAGCGAGAGGAGAGCAGGGTTTTTACAGTTAAAAACAGCGAGAGGAGAGCAGGAGTTAAAAAGTTTAAAACAGTGATAGGAGAGCAGTGTCCTCACAGTTTAAAACAACGTGAGGTGAGCAGGTTTTTCACAGTTTAAAACAGTGAGAGGAGAGCAGGGTTTTCACAGTGTAAAACAGCTGGAGAAGAGCAGGTTCTTCAGTTTAAAACAGTGATAGGAGAGCAGGATTTTCACAGTTTAAAACAGCGAGAGGCGAGCAGGAATTTCACAGTTTAAAACAGCGAGAGGCGAGCAGGTTTTTCACAGTTTAAAACAGCGATAGGTGAGCAGTTTTTTCACAGTTTAAAACAGCGAGAGGAGAGCAGGATTTTCACAGTTTAAAACAGCGAGAGGAGAGCAGGTTTTTCACAGTTTAAAACAGCGAGAGGAGAGCAAGTTTTTCACAGTTTGAAACAGCGAGAGGAGAGCAGGATTTTCACAGTTTAAAACAGCGAGAGCAGAGCAGGGATTTCACAGTTTAAAACAGCGAGTGGTGAGCAGGTTTTCACAGTTTAAAACAGCGAGAGGAGAGCAGGCATTTCACATTTTAAAACAGCGAGAGGAGAGCTGGTTTTTCACAGTTTAAAACAGCGAGTGGAGAGCAGGATTTTCACAGTTTAAAACAGCGAGAGGACAGCAGGGTTTTCACAGTTTAAAAGAGCGAGAGGAGAGCTGAAATTTCACAGTTTAAAACAGTGAGAGGAGAGCAGAGTTTTTCACAGTTTAAAACAGCGAGAGGAGAGCAAGTTTTTCACAGTTTAAAACAGCGAGAGGAGAGCAGGGTTTTCACAGTTTAAAACAGCAAGAGGCGAGCAGGTTTTTCACAGTTTAAAACAGCGATAGGAGAGAAGTTTTTTCACAGTTTAAAACAGCGAGAGGCGAGCAGTTTTTTCACAGTTTAAAACAGCGATAGGAGAGCAGTTTTTTCACAGTTTAAAAGAATGAGAGGGGAGCAGAGTTTTTCACAGTTTAAAACAGCGAGAGGAGAGCAGGTTTTTCACAGTTTAAAACAATGAGTGGTGAGAAGGATTTAAACAGTTTAAAACAGCGAGATGGGAGCAGGGTTCTCACAGTTTAAAACAACGAGAGTAGAGCACGGTTTTCAAAGTTTAAAACAGCGATAGGAGAGCAGGTTTATCACAGTTTAAAACAGCGAGAGAAGAACAGTGTTTTCACAGTTTAAAACAGCAAGAGGAGAACAGGTTTTTCACAGTTTAAAACAGCGAGCGGAGAACAGGGTTTTCACAGTTAAAAACAGCGAGAGGGGAGCAGGTTTTTCACAGTTTAAAACAGCGAGAGGAGAGCAGGATTTTCACAGTTTAAAACAGCGAGAGCAGAGCAGGGATTTCACAGTTTAAAACAGCGAGTGGTGAGCAGGTTTTCACAGTTTAAAACAGCGAGAGGAGAGCAGGCATTTCACATTTTAAAACAGCGAGAGGAGAGCTGGTTTTTCACAGTTTAAAACAGCGAGTGGAGAGCAGGATTTTCACAGTTTAAAACAGCGAGAGGACAGCAGGGTTTTCACAGTTTAAAAGAGCGAGAGGAGAGCTGAAATTTCACAGTTTAAAACAGTGAGAGGAGAGCAGAGTTTTTCACAGTTTAAAACAGCGAGAGGAGAGCAAGTTTTTCACAGTTTAAAACAGCGAGAGGAGAGCAGGGTTTTCACAGTTTAAAACAGCAAGAGGCGAGCAGGTTTTTCACAGTTTAAAACAGCGATAGGAGAGAAGTTTTTTCACAGTTTAAAACAGCGAGAGGCGAGCAGTTTTTTCACAGTTTAAAACAGCGATAGGAGAGCAGTTTTTTCACAGTTTAAAAGAATGAGAGGGGAGCAGAGTTTTTCACAGTTTAAAACAGCGAGAGGAGAGCAGGTTTTTCACAGTTTAAAACAATGAGTGGTGAGAAGGATTTAAACAGTTTAAAACAGCGAGATGGGAGCAGGGTTCTCACAGTTTAAAACAACGAGAGTAGAGCACGGTTTTCAAAGTTTAAAACAGCGATAGGAGAGCAGGTTTATCACAGTTTAAAACAGCGAGAGAAGAACAGGGTTTTCACAGTTTAAAACAGCAAGAGGAGAACAGGTTTTTCACAGTTTAAAACAGCGAGCGGAGAACAGGGTTTTCACAGTTAAAAACAGCGAGAGGGGAGCAGGTTTTTCACAGTTTAAAACAGCGAGAGAAGAGCAGGGTTTTCACAGTTAAAAACTGCGAGAGGAGAACAGGTTTTTCACAGTTTAAAACAGCGAGCGGAGAACAGGGTTTTCACAGTTTAAAACAGCGAGAGGAGAGCAGGTTTTTCACAGTTAAAAACAGCGACAGGAGGGCAGGTTTTTCACAGTTAAAAACAGCGAGAGGAGAGCAAGTTTTTCACAGTTTGAAACAGCGAGAGGAGAGCAGGGTTTTTACAGTTTAAAACAGCGAGAGGAGAGCAGGAATTAAACAGTTTAAAACAGCGATAGGAGAGCAGTGTCCTCACAGTTTAAAACAACGTGAGGTGAGCAGGTTTTTCACGGTTTAAAACAGCGAGAGGCGAGCAGGGTTTTCAAAGTTTAAAACAGCGAGAGGAGAGCAGGGTTTTCAAAGTTTAAAACAACGAGAGGAGAGCAGGGTTTTCACAGTGTAAAACAGCGAGAGAAGAGCAGGTTTTTCAGTTTAAAACAGTGATAGGAGAGCAGGATATTCACAGTTTAAAACAGCGAGAGGAGAGCAGGAATTTCACAGTTTAAAACAGCGAGAGGCGAGCAGGTTTTTCACAGTTTAAAACAGCGATAGGAGAGCAGTTTTTTCACAGTTTAAAACAGCGAGAGGAGAGCAGGATTTTCACAGTTTAAAACGGCGAGAGGAGAGCAGGATTTTCAAAGTTTAAAACAGCGAGAGGACAGCAGGGTTTTCACAGTTTAAAACAGCGACAGGAGAGCTGAAATTTCACAGTTTAAAAGAATGAGAGGAGAGCAGAGTTTTTCACAGTTTAAAACAGCGAGAGGAGAGCAGGTTTTCACAGTTTAAAACAGCGAGAGGAGAACAAGTTTTTCACAGTTTAAAACAGCGAGAGGAGTGCAGGATTTTCACAGTTTAAAACAGCGAGAGCAGAGCAGGGATTTCACAGTTTAAAACAGCGAGTGGTGAGCAGGTTTTTCACAGTTTAAAACAGCGACAGGAGAGCTGAAATTTCACAGTTTAAAACAATGAGAGGAGAGCAGAGTTTTTCACAGTTTAAAACAGCGAGAGGAGAGCAGTTTTTCACAGTTTAAAACAGCGAGAGGAGAGCAAGTTTTTCACAGTTTGAAACAGCGAGAGGAGAGCAGGGATTTCACCGTTTAAAACAGCGAGAGGAGAGCAGGTTTTTCACAGTTTAAAACAGCGAGAGGAGAGCAGGATTTTCACAGTTTAAAACAGCGAGAGGAGAGCAGGGATTTCACCGTTTAAAACAGCGAGAGGAGAGCTGAAATTTCACAGTTTAAAACAGTGAGAGGAGAGCAGAGTTTTTCACAGTTTAAAACAGCGAGAGGAGAGCAAGTTTTTCACAGTTTAAAACAGCGAGAGGAGAGCAGGTTTTTCACAGTTTAAAACAGCGAGAGGAGAGCAGGATTTTCACAGTTTAAAACAGCGAGAGGAGAGCAGGGTTTTCACAGTTTAAAACAGCGAGAGGAGAGCTGAAATTTCACAGTTTAAAACAGTGAGAGGAGAGCAGAGTTTTTCACAGTTTAAAACAGCGAGAGGTGAGCAAGTTTTTCACAGTTTAAAACAGCGAGAGGAGAGCAGGGTTTTCACAGTTTAAAACAGCGAGAGGAGAGCAGGGTTTTTACAGTTAAAAACAGCGATAGGAGAGCAGGAGTTAAACAGTTTAAAACAGTGATAGGAGAGCAGTGTCCTCACAGTTTAAAACAACGTGAGGTGAGCAGGTTTTTCACAGTTTAAAACAGCGAGAGGAGAGCAGGGTTTTCACAGTGTAAAACAGCTGGAGAAGAGCAGGTTCTTCAGTTTAAAACAGTGATAGGAGAGCAGGATTTTCACAGTTTAAAACAGCGAGAGGCGAGCAGGAATTTCACAGTTTAAAACAGCGAGAGGCGAGCAGGTTTTTCACAGTTTAAAACAGCGATAGGTGAGCAGTTTTTTCACAGTTTAAAACAGCGAGAGGAGAGCAGGATTTTCACAGTTTAAAACAGCGAGAGGAGAGCAGGTTTTTCACAGTTTAAAACAGCGAGAGGAGAGCAAGTTTTTCACAGTTTGAAACAGCGAGAGGAGAGCAGGATTTTCACAGTTTAAAACAGCGAGAGCAGAGCAGGGATTTCACAGTTTAAAACAGCGAGTGGTGAGCAGGTTTTCACAGTTTAAAACAGCGAGAGGAGAGCAGGCATTTCACATTTTAAAACAGCGAGAGGAGAGCTGGTTTTTCACAGTTTAAAACAGCGAGTGGAGAGCAGGATTTTCACAGTTTAAAACAGCGAGAGGACAGCAGGGTTTTCACAGTTTAAAAGAGCGAGAGGAGAGCTGAAATTTCACAGTTTAAAACAGTGAGAGGAGAGCAGAGTTTTTCACAGTTTAAAACAGCGAGAGGAGAGCAAGTTTTTCACAGTTTAAAACAGCGAGAGGAGAGCAGGGTTTTCACAGTTTAAAACAGCAAGAGGCGAGCAGGTTTTTCACAGTTTAAAACAGCGATAGGAGAGAAGTTTTTTCACAGTTTAAAACAGCGAGATGGGAGCAGGGTTCTCACAGTTTAAAACAACGAGAGTAGAGCACGGTTTTCAAAGTTTAAAACAGCGATAGGAGAGCAGGTTTATCACAGTTTAAAACAGCGAGAGAAGAACAGGGTTTTCACAGTTTAAAACAGCGAGAGGAGAACAGGTTTTTCACAGTTTAAAACAGCGAGCGGAGAACAGGGTTTTCACAGTTAAAAACAGCGAGAGGGGAGCAGGTTTTTCACAGTTTAAAACAGCGAGAGAAGAGCAGGGTTTTCACAGTTAAAAACTGCGAGAGGAGAACAGGTTTTTCACAGTTTAAAACAGCGAGCGGAGAACAGGGTTTTCACAGTTTAAAACAGCGAGAGGAGAGCAGGTTTTTCACAGTTAAAAACAGCGACAGGAGGGCAGGTTTTTCACAGTTAAAAACAGCGAGAGGAGAGCAAGTTTTTCACAGTTTGAAACAGCGAGAGGAGAGCAGGGTTTTTACAGTTTAAAACAGCGAGAGGAGAGCAGGAGTTAAACAGTTTAAAACAGCGATAGGAGAGCAGTGTCCTCACAGTTTAAAACAACGTGAGGTGAGCAGGTTTTTCACGGTTTAAAACAGCGAGAGGCGAGCAGGGTTTTCAAAGTTTAAAACAGCGAGAGGAGAGCAGGGTTTTCAAAGTTTAAAACAACGAGAGGAGAGCAGGGTTTTCACAGTGTAAAACAGCGAGAGAAGAGCAGGTTTTTCAGTTTAAAACAGTGATAGGAGAGCAGGATATTCACAGTTTAAAACAGCGAGAGGAGAGCAGGAATTTCACAGTTTAAAACAGCGAGAGGCGAGCAGGTTTTTCACAGTTTAAAACAGCGATAGGAGAGCAGTTTTTTCACAGTTTAAAACAGCGAGAGGAGAGCAGGATTTTCACAGTTTAAAACGGCGAGAGGAGAGCAGGATTTTCAAAGTTTAAAACAGCGAGAGGACAGCAGGGTTTTCACAGTTTAAAACAGCGACAGGAGAGCTGAAATTTCACAGTTTAAAAGAATGAGAGGAGAGCAGAGTTTTTCACAGTTTAAAACAGCGAGAGGAGAGCAGGTTTTCACAGTTTAAAACAGCGAGAGGAGAGCAAGTTTTTCACAGTTTAAAACAGCGAGAGGAGTGCAGGATTTTCACAGTTTAAAACAGCGAGAGCAGAGCAGGGATTTCACAGTTTAAAACAGCGAGTGGTGAGCAGGTTTTTCACAGTTTAAAACAGCGACAGGAGAGCTGAAATTTCACAGTTTAAAACAATGAGAGGAGAGCAGAGTTTTTCACAGTTTAAAACAGCGAGAGGAGAGCAGTTTTTCACAGTTTAAAACAGCGAGAGGAGAGCAAGTTTTTCACAGTTTGGAACAGCGAGAAGAGAGCAGGATTTTCACAGTTTAAAAAAGCGAGAGTAGAGCAGGGATTTCACAGTTTAAAACAGCGAGTGGTGAGCAGGTTTTTCACAGTTTAAAACAGCGAGAGGAGAGCAGGGATTTCACCGTTTAAAACAGCGAGAGGAGAGCAGGTTTTTCACAGTTTAAAACAGCGAGAGGAGAGCAGGATTTTCACAGTTTAAAACAGCGAGAGGAGAGCAGGGATTTCACCGTTTAAAACAGCGAGAGGAGAGCTGAAATTTCACAGTTTAAAACAGTGAGAGGAGAGCAGAGTTTTTCACAGTTTAAAACAGCGAGAGGAGAGCAAGTTTTTCACAGTTTAAAACAGCGAGAGGAGAGCAGGGTTTTCACAGTTTAAAACAGCGAGAGGAGAGCAGGGTTTTTACAGTTAAAAACAGCGAGAGGAGAGCAGGAGTTAAACAGTTTAAAACAGTGATAGGAGAGCAGTGTCCTCACAGTTTAAAACAACGTGAGGTGAGCAGGTTTTTCACAGTTTAAAACAGCGAGAGGAGAGCAGGGTTTTCACAGTGTAAAACAGCTGGAGAAGAGCAGGTTCTTCAGTTTAAAACAGTGATAGGAGAGCAGGATTTTCACAGTTTAAAACAGCGAGAGGCGAGCAGGAATTTCACAGTTTAAAACAGCGAGAGGCGAGCAGGTTTTTCACAGTTTAAAACAGCGATAGGAGAGCAGTTTTTTCACAGTTTAAAACAGCGAGAGGAGAGCAGGATTTTCACAGTTTAAAACAGCGAGAGGAGAGCAGGATTTTCAAAGTTTAAAACAGCGAGAGGACAGCAGGGTTTTCACAGTTTAAAACAGCGACAGGAGAGCTGAAATTTCACAGTTTAAAAGAATGAGAGGAGAGCAGAGTTTTTCACAGTTTAAAACAGCGAGAGGAGAGCAGCGTTCTCACAGTTTAAAACAACGAGAGTGGAGCACGGTTTTCACAGTTTAAAACAGCGAGAGGAGAGCAGAGTTTTTCACAGTTTAAAACAGCGAGAGGAGAGCAAGTTTTTCACAGTTTGAAACAGCGAGAGGAGAGCAGGATTTTCACAGTTTAAAACAGCGAGAGCAGAGCTGGGATTTCACAGTTTAAAACAGTGAGAGGAGAGCAGAGTTTTTCACAGTTTAAAACAGCAAGAGGAGAGCAAGTTTTTCACAGTTTAAAACAGCGAGAGGAGAGCAGGGTTTTCACAGTTTAAAACAACGAGAGTAGAGCACGGTTTTCAAAGTTTAAAACAGCGATAGGAGAGCAGGTTTATCACAGTTTAAAACAGCGAGAGAAGAACAGGGTTTTCACAGTTTAAAACAGCGAGAGGAGAACAGGTTTTTCACAGTTTAAAACAGCGAGCGGAGAACAGGGTTTTCACAGTTAAAAACAGCGAGAGGGGAGCAGGTTTTTCACAGTTTAAAACAGCGAGAGAAGAGCAGGGTTTTCACAGTTAAAAACTGCGAGAGGAGAACAGGTTTTTCACAGTTTAAAACAGCGAGCGGAGAACAGGGTTTTCACAGTTTAAAACAGCGAGAGGAGAGCAGGTTTTTCACAGTTAAAAACAGCGACAGGAGGGCAGGTTTTTCACAGTTAAAAACAGCGAGAGGAGAGCAAGTTTTTCACAGTTTGAAACAGCGAGAGGAGAGCAGGGTTTTTACAGTTTAAAACAGCGAGAGGAGAGCAGGAGTTAAACAGTTTAAAACAGCGATAGGAGAGCAGTGTCCTCACAGTTTAAAACAACGTGAGGTGAGCAGGTTTTTCACGGTTTAAAACAGCGAGAGGCGAGCAGGGTTTTCAAAGTTTAAAACAGCGAGAGGAGAGCAGGGTTTTCAAAGTTTAAAACAACGAGAGGAGAGCAGGGTTTTCACAGTGTAAAACAGCGAGAGGACAGCAGGTTTTTCAGTTTAAAACAGTGATAGGAGAGCAGGATTTTCACAGTTTAAAACAGCGAGAGGAGAGCAGGAATTTCACAGTTTAAAACAGCGAGAGGCGAGCAGGTTTTTCACAGTTTAAAACAGCGATAGGAGAGCAGTTTTTTCACAGTTTAAAACAGCGAGAGCAGAGCAGGATTTTCACAGTTTAAAACGGCGAGAGGACAGCAGGGTTTTCACAGTTTAAAACAGCGACAGGAGAGCTGAAATTTCACAGTTTAAAAGAATGAGAGGAGAGCAGAGTTTTTCACAGTTTAAAACAGCGAGAGGAGAGCAGGTTTTCACAGTTTTAAACAGCGAGAGGAGAGCAAGTTTTTCACAGTTTAAAACAGCGAGAGCAGAGCAGGGATTTCACAGTTTAAAACAGCGAGTGGTGAGCAGGTTTTTCACAGTTTAAAACAGCGACAGGAGAGCTGAAATTTCACAGTTTAAAACAATGAGAGGAGAGCAGAGTTTTTCACAGTTTAAAACAGCGAGAGGAGAGCAGTTTTTCACAGTTTAAAACAGCGAGAGGAGAGCAAGTTTTTCACAGTTTGAAACAGCGAGAAGAGAGCAGGATTTTCACAGTTTAAAAAAGCGAGAGTAGAGCAGGGATTTCACAGTTTAAAACAGCGAGTGGTGAGCAGGTTTTTCACAGTTTAAAACAGCGAGAGGAGAGCAGGGATTTCACCGTTTAAAACAGCGAGAGGAGAACAGGTTTTTCACAGTTTAAAACAGCGAGCGGAGAACAGGGTTTTCACAGTTAAAAAACAGCGAGAGGGGAGCAGGTTTTTCACAGTTTAAAACAGCGAGAGAAGAGCAGGGTTTTCACAGTTAAAAACTGCGAGAGGAGAACAGGTTTTTCACAGTTTAAAACAGCGAGCGGAGAACAGGGTTTTCACAGTTTAAAACAGCGAGAGGAGAGCAGGTTTTTCACAGTTAAAAACAGCGACAGGAGGGCAGGTTTTTCACAGTTAAAAACAGCGAGAGGAGAGCAAGTTTTTCACAGTTTGAAACAGCGAGAGGAGAGCAGGGTTTTTACAGTTTAAAACAGCGAGAGGAGAGCAGGAGGTTAAACAGTTTAAAACAGCGATAGGAGAGCAGTGTCCTCACAGTTTAAAACAACGTGAGGTGAGCAGGTTTTTCACGGTTTAAAACAGCGAGAGGCGAGCAGGGTTTTCAAAGTTTAAAACAGCGAGAGGAGAGCAGGGTTTTCAAAGTTTAAAACAACGAGAGGAGAGCAGGGTTTTCACAGTGTAAAACAGCGAGAGAAGAGCAGGTTTTTCAGTTTAAAACAGTGATAGGAGAGCAGGATTTTCACAGTTTAAAACAGCGAGAGGCGAGCAGGTTTTTCACAGTTTAAAACAGCGATAGGAGAGCAGTTTTTTCACAGTTTAAAACAGCGAGAGCAGAGCAGGATTTTCACAGTTTAAAACAGCGAGAGGAGAGAAGGATTTTCAAAGTTTAAAACAGCGAGAGGACAGCAGGGTTTTCACAGTTTAAAACAGCGACAGGAGAGCTGAAATTTCACAGTTTAAAAGAATGAGAGGAGAGCAGAGTTTTTCACAGTTTAAAACAGCGAGAGGAGAGCAGGTTTTCACAGTTTTAAACAGCGAGAGGAGAGCAAGTTTTTCACAGTTTAAAACAGCGAGAGCAGAGCAGGGATTTCACAGTTTAAAACAGCGAGTGGTGAGCAGGTTTTTCACAGTTTAAAACAGCGACAGGAGAGCTGAAATTTCACAGTTTAAAAGAATGAGAGGAGAGCAGAGTTTTTCACAGTTTAAAACAGCGAGAGGAGAGCAGTTTTTCACAGTTTAAAACAGCGAGAGGAGAGCAAGTTTTTCACAGTTTGAAACAGCGAGAAGAGAGCAGGATTTTCACAGTTTAAAAAAGCGAGAGTAGAGCAGGGATTTCACAGTTTAAAACAGCGAGTGGTGAGCAGGTTTTTCACAGTTTAAAACAGCGAGAGGAGAGCAGGGATTTCACCGTTTAAAACAGCGAGAGGAGAGCAGGTTTTTCACAGTTTAAAACAGCGAGAGGAGAGCAGGATTTTCACAGTTTAAAACAGCGAGAGGAGAGCAGGGATTTCACCGTTTAAAACAGTGAGAGGAGAGCTGAAATTTCACAGTTTAAAACAGTGAGAGGAGAGCAGAGTTTTTCACAGTTTTAAAACAGCGAGAGGAGAGCAAGTTTTTCACAGTTTAAAACAGCGAGAGGAGAGCAGGGTTTTCACAGTTTAAAACAGCGAGAGGAGAGCAGGGTTTTTACAGTTAAAAACAGCGAGAGGAGAGCAGGAGTTAAACAGTTTAAAACAGTGATAGGAGAGCAGTGTCCTCACAGTTTAAAACAACGTGAGGTGAGCAGGTTTTTCACAGTTTAAAACAGCGAGAGGAGAGCAGGGTTTTCACAGTGTAAAACAGCTGGAGAAGAGCAGGTTCTTCAGTTTAAAACAGTGATAGGAGAGCAGGATTTTCACAGTTTAAAACAGCGAGAGGCGAGCAGGATTTTCACAGTTTAAAAAAGCGAGAGTAGAGCAGGGATTTCACAGTTTAAAACAGCGAGTGGTGAGCAGGTTTTTCACAGTTTAAAACAGCGAGAGGAGAGCAGGGATTTCACCGTTTAAAACAGCGAGAGGAGAGCAGGTTTTTCACAGTTTAAAACAGCGAGAGGAGAGCAGGATTTTCACAGTTTAAAACAGCGAGAGGAGAGCAGGGATTTCACCGTTTAAAACAGTGAGAGGAGAGCTGAAATTTCACAGTTTAAAACAGTGAGAGGAGAGCAGAGTTTTTCACAGTTTAAAACAGCGAGAGGAGAGCAAGTTTTTCACAGTTTAAAACAGCGAGAGGAGAGCAGGGTTTTCACAGTTTAAAACAGCGAGAGGAGAGCAGGGGTTTTTACAGTTAAAAACAGCGAGAGGAGAGCAGGAGTTAAACAGTTTAAAACAGTGATAGGAGAGCAGTGTCCTCACAGTTTAAAACAACGTGAGGTGAGCAGGTTTTTCACAGTTTAAAACAGCGAGAGGAGAGCAGGGTTTTCACAGTGTAAAACAGCTGGAGAAGAGCAGGTTCTTCAGTTTAAAACAGTGATAGGAGAGCAGGATTTTCACAGTTTAAAACAGCGAGAGGAGAGCAGGTTTTTCACAGTTTAAAACAATGAGTGGTGAGAAGGATTTAAACAGTTTAAAACAGCGAGATGGGAGCAGGGTTCTCACAGTTTAAAACAACGAGAGTAGAGCACGGTTTTCAAAGTTTAAAACAGCGATAGGAGAGCAGGTTTATCACAGTTTAAAACAGCGAGAGAAGAACAGGGTTTTCACAGTTTAAAACAGCGAGAGGAGAACAGGTTTTTCACAGTTTAAAACAGCGAGCGGAGAACAGGGTTTTCACAGTTAAAAACAGCGAGAGGGGAGCAGGTTTTTCACAGTTTAAAACAGCGAGAGAAGAGCAGGGTTTTCACAGTTAAAAACTGCGAGAGGAGAACAGGTTTTTCACAGTTTAAAACAGCGAGCGGAGAACAGGGTTTTCACAGTTTAAAACAGCGAGAGGAGAGCAGGTTTTTCACAGTTAAAAACAGCGACAGGAGGGCAGGTTTTTTCACAGTTAAAAACAGCGAGAGGAGAGCAAGTTTTTCACAGTTTGAAACAGCGAGAGGAGAGCAGGGTTTTTACAGTTTAAAACAGCGAGAGGAGAGCAGGAGTTAAACAGTTTAAAACAGCGATAGGAGAGCAGTGTCCTCACAGTTTAAAACCACGTGAGGTGAGCAGGTTTTTCACGGTTTAAAACAGCGAGAGGCGAGCAGGGTTTTCAAAGTTTAAAACAGCGAGAGGAGAGCAGAGTTTTTACAGTTTAAAACAACGTGAGGTGAGCAGGTTTTTCACGGTTTAAAACAGCGAGAGGCGAGCAGGGTTTTCAAAGTTTAAAACAGCGAGAGGAGAGCAGGGTTTTCAAAGTTTAAAACAACGAGAGGAGAGCAGGGTTTTCACAGTGTAAAACAGCGAGAGAAGAGCAGGTTTTTCAGTTTAAAACAGTGATAGGAGAGCAGGATATTCACAGTTTAAAACAGCGAGAGGAGAGCAGGAATTTCACAGTTTAAAACAGCGAGAGGCGAGCAGGTTTTTCACAGTTTAAAACAGCGATAGGAGAGCAGTTTTTTCACAGTTTAAAACAGCGAGACGAGAGCAGGATTTTCACAGTTTTAAAACGGCGAGAGGAGAGCAGGATTTTCAAAGTTTAAAACAGCGAGAGGACAGCAGGGTTTTCACAGTTTAAAACAGCGACAGGAGAGCTGAAATTTCACAGTTTAAAAGAATGAGAGGAGAGCAGAGTTTTTCACAGTTTAAAACAGCGAGAGGAGAGCAGGTTTTCACAGTTTAAAACAGCGAGAGGAGAGCAAGTTTTTCACAGTTTAAAACAGCGAGAGGAGTGCAGGATTTTCACAGTTTAAAACAGCGAGAGCAGAGCAGGGATTTCACAGTTTAAAACAGCGAGTGGTGAGCAGGTTTTTCACAGTTTAAAACAGCGACAGGAGAGCTGAAATTTCACAGTTTAAAACAATGAGAGGAGAGCAGAGTTTTTCACAGTTTAAAACAGCGAGAGGAGAGCAGTTTTTTCACAGTTTAAAACAGCGAGAGGAGAGCAAGTTTTTCACAGTTTGGAACAGCGAGAAGAGAGCAGGATTTTCACAGTTTAAAAAAGCGAGAGTAGAGCAGGGATTTCACAGTTTAAAACAGCGAGTGGTGAGCAGGTTTTTCACAGTTTAAAACAGCGAGAGGTGAGCAGGGATTTCACCGTTTAAAACAGCGAGAGGAGAGCAGGTTTTTCACAGTTTAAAACAGCGAGAGGAGAGCAGGATTTTCACAGTTTAAAACAGCGAGAGGAGAGCAGGGATTTCACCGTTTAAAACAGCGAGAGGAGAGCTGAAATTTCACAGTTTAAAACAGTGAGAGGAGAGCAGAGTTTTTCACAGTTTAAAACAGCGAGAGGAGAGCAAGTTTTTCACAGTTTAAAACAGCGAGAGGAGAGCAGGGTTTTCACAGTTTAAAACAGCGAGAGGAGAGCAGGGTTTTTACAGTTAAAAACAGCGAGAGGAGAGCAGGAGTTTAAACAGTTTAAAACAGTGATAGGAGAGCA